>JAQBSW010002377.1:0-104706 GCA_029291075.1 Eudiplozoon nipponicum
TATCATACGTTTTTAATGTATCCTGGCTCTTTTATTTCTCTGTTTTGACTGGTAATGTTTCCTAATTAATTTGTCATTCGTTTTCCACTTCTCCACTTGCATGTTAAATTTACGGTCGTTTGAAGTGAAATTTCAATAATGTATTGGCCCCCAGACACATGTTGACGTCGGGTCGATTGTTTTAATTCGTATATAATAAATTGATTTGATATTAATAGATAACGCAATAAAGTATTGTTTAAACTTATCTGCACGTGTATGAGCGTGTATGGCTGTGTCTGCCTATAAAAATTTCATCTGAATTGAAATAAGTTTAATTATAATTTTCTTGTGCATCATTATGGACTTTGTCATTTTCAGTGCTGGAACAATGAAATATTTGAATCTACGTTGTTTTACACTTTAATTTGAGTTTCCTGTTCAGAAACAAAAATACACTACGATCACAAATCTGATAATCTGTATAATTTCATATATATTTGAGTAGGAATTTATTTATTATTTAGTTATTTTATTATTTGGATATTTATTTTTTGGATTTAATTAATTATTTATTTTTCAATGTATATATACATACATGCGTCAAATTAACATGTCAATTTCATATTTTATTTATTCAGTTAAGACGCTAAAAGCCTAATTATTATGAAGTTACAATTTTAAAAGTAGTAAAATATTAATTTATTAATTTTAGACTATTATAAACTACTGTATCTGATGTTTATGTAATACGCTGAATGAAAAGAAGTAAAGGTCTGTCACATTAGCATTTTTGAAATTCTCCCATACAAGCTCATAATCAGAAAACTTAATTTCGATTGGTTTGCCAGATAATACTCATTCGGAGTAAATATTAATTATAAAGTCGAACATGATTTGTCGACATCTTTATAGTTAGCACATTTTACATTAACCCCGCGAGTTTCATGCATAGGCTATAGACTAGTGTCTGCAAGTCTGTTTCCCGTAACCTCGTCCTGATGTGCTTATAATAACCTTGAAGAATTATCATTAAAATAAATAATAAAATAATATGAATAATAATACTTGTACTAGTGATCACAATAATAAACTTGACCATTATATATATATATATATATATATATATATATAAATCATAATAATTCAAAATTTTCGTTTTAAGAACAGACATTTGTCTATAACTTAAACTGGTTGGTATATTAATTTTATTACGCTGCCTTCTTTTCTAATTGACATCGATAGCCTACTAAAAAGCGTATGTTCAACTAATTTCAGTTCACATATGTCATTAAATTTTGTCTTTTTGACGTAAATAATTGTCCCATTCCTATTTTGCTTCTAATTTTCTTTACATCTAAATTCTCAGCTTGAACTTTAGTTACTAAATAAAGCAATAATAAAAAATAGTACAAGTAATGAGTGCTCCAACTTAATAGATATTAGTAGCACGACTAACGGAATTGGGGATTGCATATCATCGTGATTGCAGTATAAAAGGCATTTATTTTTAATGGAAGTTCATTTAGAAATTCGTTGATTGAGTTCTTACGACAAAACAGAAATTTGGTTCTGCAAATTACTCAAACGATATGAGTCTGAATTTAAAATTTATCCTTCTGTTCGGTATTGCCACTATGTTGTCTGCATTAGTGGTAAGTGTTCGTTATAATTATGCATGAATTTATAATTAAATTCAACTTTTAAAAAGTATTAAGTTATATATATACATGCATGTAATTTTAAAATTTTTGAAAATAAATTAAAATTTTAATAAACAATAAGTTAATTATTTTTTATACCAAGATAGTGGATTATTACAAAATGTTCTAATAATTTTACGATAAAGACTAGTAACTCTTTTACCTTGTACGCACCACACCCATGTGTAGAAATATATAACGTACCAAACATCACTGATTTAGGCCAAATTATGTTAAAATTAAACCACAAAAATTTAACGTCCTTGTTACAGACAAGATATATTATTTCAGTATTTATGCACAATTTATAATGAAATTTGATAAACTGACTTCCAATATTGAACTTTTGTTGTGTGTCAAATACTTCTAAACTCTATGACAATCTGTAATCGCCAATAGAACTTAGACATGCTATTTTACATTGCTAAGCACAAAGATGAGAAGATAGTCTGAACAACCATCGAGAACTCATACTCAATCAGTCAGCTAACCGTCCGATAATAGTGTTGCTCTTAAAAGGTTAATTTTCCGGCAGTGTCGAAATCATGGCACAAGTTAGATTCCAATGCGTCAATTTGACGTGCTGCTGGTAAAACGTCTAAATCTTTTAAATGTTAACCCAAATGACTTATACAACCTTCTTTACTTGACCAACTACTATTAATCAGAATACTGTCTGAATAACTTGAAATGATAGCCTCTCTAAAAGCGTAATCATCCTTAATCAAGGTGAGAATTCATGAACATCCTATATTGTTTTGAATCGGCATAATTGACAGTTATGGGCAATCAACGCTAATTGTCCAATTCTGATCAAGCCGATTTCTTTGATAAATAGATATAATAATGTTTACTGTTTGGTGGCAAACATTATTCAAACCCATTTCGTGGACGTTGTTCTTTTTTATTTGTTGATATGTTTTGATTAATTATAATTGGTCATGGTTCAGGTAACAAGACAAGATTTAGAACAGAGAACAAAAGAATGCTTTATTTTATATAGTTGGAAAATATCGTCAATATAGCTGCACGCTCAAATCTACAAAGGTTTCCCTGGATCAGCAAAATAAGTCAAAGTCAAAGTTAGCTAAATATATACTTCAAATGCTTTCCTGAGTTAAAGGTTGCAAGGAAAATTTCGTCGAAATAATCAAATAATGATGATGAATGAAATATATTTGTTATGACGGAATTGATTTCATTAGTATTTCTAATTAATCCGCACAAATTCGTATGTAGTCGATTATAAATAAAATTGTTGAGTGAAAATATAACTTTGCTGACTTTAAATCTGTCAGCTTTTAGATGGAGTATACGATGAAAATTTTGATCAATAATTTTGCGAGATAACAAAGAAAACATTTTTTTACACTTATATATATATATATATATATATAGAGAGAGAGAGAGAGAGCAATATACACAAACATATTTTTATGGATAAAAATATAAAATACAATCGAAATAAAATGCTTCTGAATTCATTATTTTAACCGATAAAACTTTCTTTATTATTTAGAAGCAATTTTTAACGCATTTGCATTAACGTTTCGAATTTCTAATGCTATATTGCATTTCTATATTCACTTATATTAATAATCTCAACAATTATTGGTATTAATGAATTTTACCGGATTTATTTCCATAAAATACGTATAGATTAACTGAATGCAATTATGTGATGTTCGTTGAATAATTTAATTGACAAAAACGAATAATATTAACACTTTTTAACATAAGTAATAAATATCAATGGCCAATTTATTGCACATTTAAATATTAAAGAAAAGTTATTTTAATCAAATATTTTAATTAATTAATTGAAATATTTTGATTATATGCATTATATATATTTATTATTTAAAAGAAGATTACAGATAATCATTTCCTGAGATTGAGCTTATCTTATTTAAAATGTCGTGCTAATAGCTAGAATAATCTTCTCATACAAAATATTCAGTGAGTTAATAATTAAATTAGCTGATAATAACCATTTATTTAATCAAGTTTCAAATAATTGCAAATTGTTTAGCTATGTTCTGCTACTGATTACCAAGATTGGCCGATGTTTATTTCAACTCAGCAAATATTTATTATATATACTTTCAAAAGTATGTAGTGTATTAAACATCTGAGCTCCATAAAGTTATATGGACCGGTAAATTTCATATAACACTGCATAACACTGTTTTAGGCTTCAACTGATAATAATTGCATGTGTAATTCTTTTAGGAGTTATATAGGTATGATTAGATTTACCTTCGTGCATTTTCGCATCTCCATTATTCGATAGTTTAAACAAATTTTTCTACCACCTACCTATTACATTCCAGTATAAAATCGGTCTATTGTTTCACATAAAGGCAATGTACTGAACGTGATCTGACTAATTGTCAAAATCACTTATATATCGTAGTCAACAATTCACTGTACGTGATATTCAATGAATGATACACCATGCATTTCCCGGGTCAGCGTTGAACTTATTTGATTTCCGAAGGCAAAAGAGTTGAGAAAACAATTATGCAACGTTAAAATACCAAAATTATTTCAAAAGAATAATAGATTTTCAGCCAAAATAATTGAGATAATCTTTTTTCTGAAAGGTTTTATTTCTCTCGTTCTCAGTCTACAATCAATCTTAATTGCAGTTACTATTTGGCTATATTGTACAAGTGCACTATTACTCACACATGTATTGCTTCAGTATATAAGACCTATTCTTAATATTATTTATCTCCGCAAATAGGTTTTTCTTTCGACTTATGAACATTTACTTGTCCAACATTGGCATAGTAAAAATGGTTTATAGAATATATTAATTGTACCATGACAATCATTATGCTACTAAAAAGAATAGTTCCGGAATACTGGATTTTGCGCAAATCAAACAAAGAATATATTAGAATTCACAGTTTTTCGCGTAGTGGAACTACTTTATGAACCTTATTCAAATACAGTACAGTTTTAATTATTTTAATCGAAAACACAAAGATTCCAACGTTACAAGTTAACCGTATATAATAACGCAATGACTCTTATATATAAAAACATAATTTGTATTCACAACCCTATTGGTTGGTTATTTCAGCAAACGTAAATCTATACTGATTAGATAGAAAAATAATTCCACTTTCAATTCTGCATGCTGATTATCTCAAATATATAGATTATTTAACAGATAATGGTCGTACAAGAGAGAAAAGATAATAAAGGATTATAAATGATAAATAGTTTGATAATTTAGGCATTTCTAGATCCTCATGAGAGAGGATTAATTCCACTCTAAACAATCTTACAGTGAACCTTGCTTAAATGAAATTTAAAGAGAATCTGTTGAAACTGTTTATTTGTGGTTTGAACAAGGATACTCCGAGCGTTAGATCATTAATAATAATAATAATAAATTTAGACCGTTAATACAGCAAAATCGCATTTAGATAAAATTAAGATTAAATTTAAACTATACGCAGCCATGATTATGATAACATTCAAGGAAAAGAATATGATTTTAACTATGAAAACAAAAACGTTTTAGATATAAAAGTAGGTAAACTGTAGAGTTTCGGTTTGCATGAGTCGATCGCATTATGATGTTAATATGTACGGAAATCTACAAACTACAGAAGTAAACGCAACAAAATAAAGATACGACTAATAAATAACAAGAGGAATTTGAATCATTCGTACATAATATGATTTCTAATGGAAAATTTGATCAACCACGTTGTAACTCCATTACACAAAGAGATGTGTGTACAGTGTATTAAAAGTATAAAAACCAGGTAGCACTTTAAGAATGATTGTTTACGTCCAACATTCACCGGCATGCAGACTGGAAAAGTTTCTGTCAAGAATAAGGAAATGCTCATATTTCGCAGATCATACATGGATGAATTCGCTTCGTCTTGTTCCGATTGACCATAAATATAAATTAGATGATGGAGATAGATTGGCAAGTATTGATGTGATAGCCATATATAGCAATAAACAGTTAGCCGAAGCACGAGATTGTTGATGACGTTTCCTGGATATTCACCCATTAATAATAGAAGGAATTAAAATTTTAATTTAGGTATATCATGCAAATTTTAAATTTGGAAAAGAATTTTATAAAAATATTATCAAAGTTCAAATGGTACAGCCTTTGTCAAATCCGATAGCAAACATATTCATACATTACATGAACAAACCCTTTTAAATTGGATGTCACTGAAGACCAAGTTATATGCATAAATCTTGGACGGCATATTCGTCAATTGGAATCATTGATAGGAAAAGAGTATAATCTGCTTAAACTTAGAGAACCATTTGATCGGACTCCTATTCAAGATTGAAAATAAATCCGTGTTTAAACTACCGTTTCTTAACGTCAAAATAATATTAAATGGCCAATAATTACAATTAGATGTTTAGAAGATGTTTACTAACTCGGGTATGCTTTTAATTTTAAGTAATATCATACGTATGGGATTAAAATTGGTATCTTAAAATCAAAGATTATTAGTAGTCTCTGGCTTGCAGACATGAAACGTAGAGTGAATTAATTGGGCAGATTACGAATGGCATGAGTGAATCTATACATTAGCTGAAATATGTTAAACCTAATAGAGCAAAGTAGGATCCTTTGGTCACAGAAATATTGGACACCAAACTAAGCAGTATAGTAAAATCTCCAAAAGGAGAAATTTGAAGCGTTGAATACATTAACCAAATGCCACGTACGGACCATAACCTCATGCATGTGGAAGAAACCGTGTCCGATTAAAATAAGCAAATAGGAACATAAAACTGCATGTGTAAATAAGTCAGACTTTTAAAGTCATATAGTGGAAACAGGTCATGTAAATAACTGAGACGATTGGCATCACGTTTTGATAGTTTGTCGAAATAGATCGCAAGATTGATGAATGGATCCATTTAAATTAAATCAAACCATGAAATAATGAATAAAACAGAAGGATACTCACTTGGCTCAATTTATAAGGCAACACTAAAAATGATATAATAATAATACGGATTGAAACTCACTACGCTCAATTTGTAAGGCTACACTTGAGGATTGTACGAAAGGAAAACTGCATGTTTCTGATTCAGAATATGGATGTTGGATTAAGTTTAACATTTGTGAGCATGTATGTTTTCAATTTATTAATCAACTTTATGATAAAGCATCCTCCATATTTCAACCTTTAAATCTTTTTATCTTGTTACATCTATTAACTAATGCCACTTATATAATTCTACACATTTTCTTTAACTATGATGTTAAATATCGACAGGCCTTGTAATATGAATATGCTCTTTATTGCACTACGTAATTTGCTAAAAAAAATTTCGTTCCGCATTTTATTTTAGCTTCCTAATATATTAACTACTATTTTTACTAACATTTGACCGTTTCAACATTTCATGAATATGCAATAAGCGTATCTGTAGGACATACCTTTCCCATACAAGCGTGGTCCCTTACAAGTCTAGTGAGAATAAAGAAATTATTCAGAGCAAACAAACTGTAAATTAAATGCAATCACTATAGTTTTAATTATATGAACAAATACGTGCATTTAAGAACATTTATATGAAGTTATAAACACACAAAACAGACACACACACATGATAGATTTGTGTCCATTGAAACGCCACTAACTTGTATGGCATCTTTGTAGCTTCATTAAAATGAACATATGAGTGCAGGAAATAGAACGATGGGTGGATGAGTGAAACTTAGTAAAAAAGCTTTTATAATGGATAGCCGACCTATCAGGAGGAATAAAAATATTGACTGGTCTAAAGCAGTATCTGTGGTTAACACAGCTCAAAAATGGAATTTGCCACTTATTTTATTATTACTTATTAAATGCATTCTGAAATTAATTTTAAAAATCAGACTGCATATTTAAATATAGATTGGAATATTCAGTCCCTGTTAATGGAAGGTAGTAATAATAGACAAAATAAATTTAAGTAACCCATCCTGTCTGAAGCTTGCTAAAAAGTTAACCAAAACCTTCCAATATTTGCTATAAGGTGGCAGGAATATATGATTCGTGAAAAAGTTGGCTCTTGTACTATCCGAAAACGATTTTTAACAGATGCGTAAGGAGTATCTGATTAATTGTTATATCGAAAAGTAACGTACTTTTACGGAATTTTATTAACTGTTATTAAAATCTATATGCCATTTAATTATGTAAAACAAAACGTTCAGTGCCAAGCCTGTTTAATTGTCAGTCGAATATCAATATAAAAGGGAAAAGCATGTTTCGACAATTTTTACAAATAACGTAAATATCAATTTTTTCCTGCAATTTACGGATCTCGTGAAATAAATTTAATTATTACTTTATAATATATTATATTTTCTACGGTTTTTTATTACAATCTAAACATTTTCTGTATATCAAAAATTGTTTTTTCACGGATTTAATCAAATAAGGTAACTAGTTAACGATAATTTGCTATACATTTGCTTAAATTTCTATCTCATTTATTAACGCATTTATATTATTCATTTCTATTGAATTTAGGTGATTTCGCAGGGACGTGTACACGAATATGAAGGAAATGTCGAGTACAAGCGTGGATTTGATCCGATTCTGTATTCGAAACGTGGATTCGACCCCATTCTATATCAGAGGCGCTCATTTGATGGGGAATACAAATTTAAAAGAGCACGCACATTCGACCCCATTCTTTACGAGTAAATGTGTCCCAATTTAAAAGTACTCGCTTGAAATGAAGAGATATTTCACAAAAGAAGATATTTCTCTCTTTTAATTTTGTTAATAAAAGATTTTCTCTAAAGTTGCTCTTCTAACCACTTCATATAAGTTTGAATTTACTACTGCAAGAATAAGCATACGTATGAAAGATCGCGTTATCCAAATGTCCCACATTTATCGACAAAATAGGAAATGAGATAGGATGGTACTTCCGGTTCTGCCAGATCAGTTGCTAGCAAGCACGAAACGCATTTTTGCATGATGTTCACCTTTTTATCACACTCACATTGGCAAATCCTTCTGGTCGTATTTGAATTAATTTGCTAATAGATACGCATTACCTAATACATACATGCATATATATTAGCTCGCCGCAACAAACAATTTATAACTATTATACCTTACATTTAATGTCGTTATGGTTACGAAAAAATTTGATAACTGATGTCCATCGCGGGCTGAGTAATTATCTTTCCTTGAGTAGCCGAATTTCATATTAATTTTAATCTAAAAAATTCATGGTGTTGCCAACCTTTAAAGGTTTGTTGCATCCTTCATTTAAACATTTAGATTTGCAGTCGCATAACTAAAGAATTTATACATAGTTCAATTTACTACTGCTTGAATAGACGCTAGTAATATAGACCGATTGATCCGACTATTTAACATTTCTTGATAAAATATATATTGGTTTTGAGACGTAGATTAGGCTGCATTAGTTCATATGAGTTGGGTCCCTTATGCGGTTTCCCCCAGTTTTAACAAGAACCGTTTCATCTATAAAAGCCTTAATGTTCCCTAATTCGTCGGTTTAAGACATCCATTTGTCTCAATAACATTCGTAGCAGCTCTTCTGAAGAAAATTTAGAATCTATATTTCTGTTTGCCTCACTATATATATATATATATATATATATATATATATATATGCTCATAAAAAGCGTGCAATTATCAAGACAAATTTAAATAATGATCTTTAATTTAAAGTTATTACCTGAGGCTAGGCTGCTGCCTCCAGCAATACTATGAGCATTCCTTTGCTTTAGTCTTTACTTCCACTTGAAAATTCTCCGGCACTCCAATCAACACCAAATTGAGATATTGCACGTTTTCGACTTAAATGGTATCCATCGAAACATCGGCTGCTTCTGATTCGTTGCCGACAAGCACGAAACGCGTGCGTGTATTCGAATAAACCTTTCTTCCTTCTGAATTTGGTCCAATGTGATCTAATTTGTTACTAGAAACGCAACATATAATATATAATTGCATATATGCTAGCCCTTACCAACAAGAAATATGTTTCAAATCCAAATGTACTTTTGGAACGATCTCATAAAGTCCACGATGTGTGTTAACTAATCGACGCTAGAGAATGTGGCTTTGAAGAAATTGCAGTTGTTCAGAACGGTTGTTATTTTCAAGTTTCTGACAAATATCCATTCTAAAAAATCGTAGTGTTTGTACCTTTTATTGTTTCGATGCATTGTCTATCTAGTTAGTTGATTTTGTTAACTAGTAACGTATTTATATGGAGTTGACTTTACGGCGGCGTGAATGCATATAAGTATTGGAGATTGCATAATCCAATGGTCACCACATTTATTAATCAATTATATAACGGGTTATAGGCATAGTGGCGGCTCCCATCTATTAGTTGTCAGTAAGCACAAAACTCAAGTGTACATTCGATTTAATCTTTTGTTTACACTGTGTTTAGCATTGGATTTTGGTGCATTTCAAATCAGTTCGTTAATAGAAACGCAACACATAATATATAATTTCATATATCAGTTCTACAGAATAGAAAATGTGTAAATATTATGTTTCATTGAATGAAGTCATGATTTCTACGAAATGTGATAACTGGCACCGATCAGGTGCAGAATAATTTGCTTTAATTGAGTAGACGAATTCAATACTAATTGTAATTATCGTGTTGTTGTAAATAAGCCTATCTCGAAGATTATGGTTTTGGCGCATTATAAAATGCTGATCCATATTATATTCAGTGAGTTAGCTCAAAATTCGCATTGCTAATGACTTAATATGAAGTTGACTTAACTACACCGTGTTGCAGAATGCACCGTCACAATATTCGTGACTATAGCATAATGGGTTATGGAGGCTGTGCTAGCTTCTATAGATGAATTTAGAGTATGCATGAAACACATAAAATTAGAAGATAACAGCTTCGATTCATGCTGACTTTTGGATGTCCTTGTGATCTTAGCGTGTGCGACTGTCATTAGTTTAGCTATGTTGTTCGACCACTGGTTAAATACAATGGGATTGGTGTTTACTTCAAGCACGCAAACTTGATTTAAAAAATCCTTGTGGTCTTGTTTGAACTAACTTATTTCTTTATATGCGTATTTGCATATTCATTAGCACTCTACATTGAGAAATATATAATTGATAATTTATTCAATTTTGGGTATAATTAACTTTAATCCTGAAAAAAATTGTGTAAGCATAAATTTACTTTCAAACAGGTCAAAATAACACAGTTGAAAGACTGTTTTTTACGCCAAAACTCAACATGAATAAAAAATCTTGTTCGTTTTATAAGGAATATTGAATAGCTAATATAAATATGCTTGATAAAGCACATAAACTATACAGAAATAAGCAGAAAGCAGAAAATACACATGAAGAGGTCCCTTAACACACGCACACACACGTACGCACGAAATTCCCTATACTATAATCAAGTCATGTAAAATATTATTTTGTTTATTTAGCTGCGAATTAAGGATGTTAAAGCTGACATGTTTCGCAGTACATATCTCTGTCCGCCTGGTCTTGAGTGTGGTTTTTATTTTAAAATATGTTCATTTATTTCGGAAATGACCTCCCATTGGCCAGGTATGTTTGATTAAGAATGCTCTCGGATATACATCGTAATTGATCGGCTATTTTCACCTGCATAACACACTGCGCAACTATAACAGACATATAAATAAAAAACATTGTACTTTCCCAATGCAAAGAGCTTAACAATTATATTTAGGCTCAGCAGGCGTTGACAAAGAAATCTATCTGATACCAAGCATTTAAAGAAAGACATTCCGCGTTATCTTCACAATAGCTGCTAATTTCGAAGTATGCGCCCAATTTATTTGTGCCTTAGGATGTTAATGCGTAAAAGTCAACGCTTTTAAAAAATACCTACCTTATGATATTATAGTCATTAATTCACTGAGTCATTGATGATCGATAAAATTTTATTTTCACTTTGAATTTCGTTATAAATGAAGGTATGCTAAATTCTGTCATGTGTTATATAAGTGCATACGACTTGTTCGTCTTACCCTATAAAGAGATCCGACAAGAACACACTAGGTAATCGTTTCTTGTATAAAAATGCCGTTGATCGAGCAATAATTAATTGCGCAGATTGTATAAACTATAATTTAAATTAAACTTTCCTTCGTGAAATTGACACCAATTTTCCATTTTATTTAACGAGTTTTGTGAATACTCTTGTCCGTTGCACGCATTAAAGACGAGGATAAAACCACAGCTAAGACATATATATTCTTTTTAAAAGCTGATTTGCAGCTCCCAAGCCTAGTAATCTCGCATATTCCGCGATCAAATTAAATTTTAGCTGCCCAGTGTCTACACAAAAACTGACTGTAGGTTTCTGCCATACTGCACGCTTGTTAAATCAAAATGTGTAATTGGTGTTTATTTCAAGTATACAACGTTGACTTTATTAATTATTCCAAAAGTTCATAATTCTTTTTCACCAACTGTACAAAATTGTTCATTTTCATCTGTAAAGTGTTTGAGTACTTCGAATTCAAAAGAGAAGTTGATCTACCGTTGTCAAATGTCAAAGAAATTGCTTTAACTGATGGAAATTTACTCACTCGAGTGTAGAATCTCAATTAGAGTATTATATTAGGTTTCCATATTAGAAATTCCATTAATTCGCCTTTTGGAATATATTTGGATATTTCATGGTTCCGTAATTAAATTTTCGCCCTCTTTTGATCTTGAAAAATTCTATCACTAACCCGATAAGTGGGATATTCGCGATGAATGTTACTACTTAATGACTTGCAAGTCTTAGATTTCTCACTATACACTTTTTCCTGATAGACATTGAGACCTCTTATTTGTAAGTGTCTTTCTAATTCATGTTGTAATAGTTTCAACAAAAGAAAAGCTATATTGATTTTACCATTAAGCTCACGATTGTGTTGAGTATATACATCTTTAAATCTATCGAAGCTGGTGCCTTAATAATTCCAACGATTTGCTTTTTGCCTAATATTTCCTGTTGCTGTGAGCAGACCAGTTGATAATCACGTTCTGTATAATTGAAAATAATTTTTCAAATATTTATTAAAATGAATTTGTGTTGAGAGGGCGTAGTTTTACATTCAATCGTTATAGATAATTTATTTTCCACCAAATCCATAGCATAGCATAAATTTTGTGTTTGCTTGGGCTAGTCGCTTTTAATCATTTGCCAAATATATTAATAATGTTTTTTTTGTATGTCAAGCAAAAATTGCATAAGGACCTAATGTATTATTGAATGTATTTGTTTGCCCATTCTGTGCTAGAATACTTTTATGATAAATCAAAAAGAACTCGTGTAGAAATTAAACCAGGAAGTATACATACATAAATATATTTAATTCAACGAGTATACCATTTTTTTGCTTATATGGAGAAACAACTTATCAATCAACAGATATACAAACACGATGGTTCTTTAAAATAAGTTTGCAACCTTGAGATAAACACCAATCCAATTTTGTTTAAACAGTCGCATAACATCAAAATCTGTCATCATTCGCAAGCTCTGGCGTCTGTCGTACTTCAGTGTTCATCAACGAAGCACGATGGCTAACTAACCGACGATGTATAAACCGAAATGCATTTATAGTACACGAAACATAGGATATTCGGCTCTCATACTTTATACTTCACTGGAAAGTTTGACTAAAAAATTTCTAGTAAGCCATATGAATAACTATTTTGCATCATTCACCATAGGTATCCAATGAAAACAATGAAATGATGAAATATTAGTTAGAGCTTTAAGTTGAAAGTGTTACGTGTAATGACTCATCTCAATTAAAGTTTGGATAAAATCTAATATTTTGTATAAAATTTCAAACTTCATGCAGTGCTAATGCCGTAATAACTGAAGCACGTTTACTTCGGAGTCTTCAGCCATCGTGGTACCATGATATATCTTTTATAACGAGAGATCGTGGATGGCTAGTTAGAATTTCATGTATAAATAGATGCCAAATAGGTTCTACCTGAAAAACGACTAACCAGAAAACGTTTCTATGTATATATTTATAAAATGTCTTTTTAACAAATTGGTAGGAGTCAAAGACTCCTAAAAATTGTGTCCTGGTTTTAGCTCCAGTCACCTGTTTTTTCCAATAAGAACGAAACCGTTCTACTTGATAAACTGTGATTGCCATCTAGCGCAAATTTTGCATCATTTAGGCACTCTTTATATAATTAAACGAATGTTGGTTGCGCGGGCGGTGATACCAATTATAATAATTAAGGGTGCGATCTTGATATAAACACCTGATCCATGAAGTACATACATTTGTCAGTAAAAATTAAGAAATGTATAGTGTAGGAAAGGCAATTCATCCACTAGACCGGCTTCGTCCTTATTGAAAACTCATCAGGTACTGACCAGAATCTGTCGCGGACAGGGCTCCTGACCAGCTTTGAGACGAGCAGAGCCAACGTGGTGTCTGGTACTGATGTTATACTGGAAGCAAAGAGCCCGTTATTATTTATGTTAATTGGATGACTGTTAGAAGTTGAAGCAGCACAAACCTAAAGGTTGGTATTGTTTATTCATTTTATACGTTCTTTTTTGGTTCAATGGATGACATTGTCGATAAGAGACAGCAACCACAAACTGGGGGGCACTGATAATTTGTACGCGCTGGTGAAGCTGAGAGTCGTGCGTAACTTATTTATTTGATGAAATGTCATAAGAAGAAACCATGAGCTACATGCTCGACGCCTGGTGATCATCTCCGTAATGACGGTCAATATGTATAGCTAATAAGTATGGTCAACGGAGATGAAATTTTAAACACTACGGCGCATCAGTTTTCTGTGCCGACGAGGGTAAGTGTGTTAGTAAAACTAGAGTAAGTGACATTCTGACCAAATCGTTGCGTTGAAATTTAGATGTCTAATTGACTGAGTGAACGATCGATTATTTTCATGTAAGATGTAACGGCTTTGCTTAAACGCACATTGTTAATTATCTCCCATTTCACTTTTAATTTTTGTGCACAGTTTTTGTTTCTATATATATATATATATATATATATATATATATATATATATATATATATATCGTCACCAGTTTCACCATTCTTTAAAATATGAGAAAGAAAAACGTTCTTCATGGAATAACATTTATTAATAAATCTTATTTCTACCGGTATCTACATCCATTATTCTGGATTCGTTAGTATATTCGTTCATCCAATCCCAAATGTACATTTGTCGTAACCAATCAACTCTTCGCTAAGTCAGTCTTTGTTTTGCACAATTTAGACCACCCCTTTTGCGTAACGTCATTTGATGTGTCATCGCTTTCGTTGTAATTGCGTCCGTAAATTATGGGTGCGTCGTATTTTGCGAAACGTAGGCTATTTTTGAAGGCCTGTCAGTTATGTCTTTGTTGCAGTCTAATCTAATTTCTTTTTGAATTATTTTCTGCGCGTTTAAGCAGGGATTCAGCTTATTAATTGCAATAGCTTCAAAAACCAGAAGCATTTTTTTTGTTTTTGCCTTCTACAGAACTGAAATTTTTTTACTACTAATAGCATGACCTATGAGTAGTACATGCTCGCAAATTGCTGATTTTTGTGCAGGAGCTGCACCCCTCGTTAATAGTTTTTGAGGGAGATGCTGATTTATTCTAGTTTCGAGCAACTATTTTTAATCTGCCGATGTACTGAGCGTTGCAGGTATATTGAAATTTGTATACAGACAAAGGTGTTGACGTCACAGAGAGGCTATCTTTTTCATTCTTGCGCATCAGTATTGTTGTGTTGAAAACCACTCTCACCTGTATTGATGGAAACTGTGCTTTTGTCGCTCGAATTACTTTTCGTTTGAAGATTTCAGCTGGAAGATCACCTCCAAAGGAAACACTAAGCGTTACTCTCTGGGGTGTTTTTGTTTTCCTGCAAATTGGTCTCGATTTTGTTGCGTTGCCTTAAGTTATATTCAATGAACCAGTCCGGATAGCCATTATTTCTCAACGCTTCGCGAAGCAAATGTAGCTCTAATTCAATGTAGTTCGGTGAACAAATCCTGCGTATTCGTGTGCCCAAATTTATTATCAGGTCGTGTTATACAAATGATGGTGTTAGTTTCTTGAACATGGCGAATAGTTTCGAAACATCGTCCTATGTCTACTACATATTTTGCATCTCCGTAAACAAGTATTTAATAATAAAATTAGCAACGATTGTGATCAATACTCAGTAGGCCGACATTTAAGCTAATAAGTCCAAACAGAGAAGCGTTATATTTATGATAATGTAACTAAAGAAGAAACGGGCATATAAGCTTAGCTGAGGACCAGAGCTACAGACACACAAAGAGTTTGGCATTTGTTCCCCAAATTTGAAATCTGCATTAACATCAGTTCAGAATTATTATAATCAAGGTTGCGGTCTTGATATAAACACCTGACCCATTAATTACTTACATATGTCAGTATAAACTAAGAATTGTATAGTGTAGAAAAGGCAATTCATCCAGTAGACCGGTTTCGTCCTTATTGGGAAACCATCAAGTACTGGCCAGAATTTGCCGCGGACAGGATACGAACCTGGGCACGTCTGCTTCGGAATCTGGTGCTCTAACCGCTGAGCCATCCTGCCGCACACTACACCGCGCACAATTTTAGTTAGTTGGAACTTTGGGTCTAAATGGATTCCATATGAGCTCCACCTAAAGGAAAAATAGACTAACCAAGTTACATTAGTTAGTATATAACTGAAATCTGTGTGCGGTGTACTGTGCGGCAGGATGGCCCAGTGGTTAGAGCACCAGATTCCGAAGCAGACGTCCCATGTCCGAGTCCTGTCCGCGGCAAATTCTGGCCAGTACATGATGAGTTCCCAATAAGGACGAAACCCGTCTACTGGATGAATTGCCTTTTCTACACTATACAATTCTTAGTTTATACTGACATATGTAAGTAATTAATTGGTCAGGTGTTTATATCAAGACCGCAACCTTGATTATAACAATTGTTATCACCACGCGCGCAACCCATGTTCGTTTAATTATATATCAGTTCAGAATGTTCATGCAGAAAAAACATAACTGAACTTCATTTTTGAATTTGCTTAGCAATTCCAATAGGAACGCCTAGCGTCATGCACAATGATGTTAAATACTGCATTTTTGTTGTTTAATGTCATCATTCGCAGTGAAAAAATCCATGGATGAAGTTATTCGAAATTATAGTTAAAATAATGTTAGCAAAGTAATCGTGGACTTATTAAACCAAATATATTTCTTTCTGTCGTTCATTCTACTTTTAGTTTTAAGTAGCCACTGCATCTACTTTATAATAAAAACTATGCAATATAAGTATCTAAGTAGAAGTGGCGCATAGATTACAACAGAATTCATTTGTTATGCAAGTATGTATAAGTTGTTGCGAACCTAGTAACAAATTAGTTCAGTTGTGACCAGAAGGATGAGTCAACGACACCATGAACGGAAAGTATAATCTCATGCCCATACGTTTCGTGCGTACTGGCGACTCATCAGTAGGAGCTGGTATTACGCCCTTTAACCACTATATATTTGAGTGAAGAATGTGGGATAATAGGACGGTACAATCTCCTAAAATGTGCATGAGATTATACTTTCCGTTCATATATATATGCAACGCGGTTTGATCCTCGCTAGTCAGTTTACCGTCTTACACTGATGATGATAATGCGTTGCGACTAGCAGTAGTTTTGCTATGTTGTTCGACGACTGGTTAAATACAATGGGATTTATGTTTACTTCAAGCTCGCCAATTTGATTTAAAGAATTGTTACCACCACCCGCGCAAACAATTATTGTTAAATTGTATCAATTTAATCATCGTTTCCAGTTGGAGCTTTTTCATTTTGTTTTATAATATTTTGAGTACATTTTAATGATTTTATCATTACTATCTAAATTCTTTTAAATACAGAGTTAGCTAACAATTAGATTTCAGTACTAGAGCTCTCCAGATATTCCTATCAATCAATCAATCAATTATTGTTTAAGCGTTGAAGTTACAATTTTCACTCATTCTAATTAATAACCATCTGGTTGATCGGCTTACGTATGTTGGCTGACAACTTGCGCGTTCAAATTGGTAAATTATATTTGATGTCGGCATTAACAGCTCTCTTTTTATTGATAGTAAAGGCAAGTGTGTTATCATAAATAACACTCGTTTCTTAGCTGAATTAAATGTGCTTATTAATGCCGCTACACCTTTCTTTTGTGCTTTTCGGAAAACTGCATCCCCTTTAAGTAGGATTTTTAGGTAGAGTACTTTACCTTCTGGTCCGAAATACTCATGTTTCTGTTGACTTCCTCTTTTAATAATTGATTCAATTCATTGACTAGGATAGGCTTTAGACATTCTATCGTTCATCCCTTAATTATATCGTTGGCTTTTAAATCTGGACTAAGCATCTTGTCAATTCTTGAAAAGGAGCCACGAACTGTTAATAATGTATGTGTAAAAGGTACAAAACCGCTGTAATGCAAATACTGTGCAGACCAGGTTGATTTATGGTAAATTGTTCTATTTAATTTACCATTAGTTTCTTTCTTTAGTAGTACATCTATGACAGGCAGACAATAATCTTTCTCGTGTTTTGACGTTAAAACGATTTTCTTATACACTTTGTTGAAACTTTGAAACAATGTACATGATTGTGACTTGTTCCTAAGTACAAGGAAAATATCATCCACGTACCGTATATATTGAGCATATTTTCACATGTTACTCCCAAATGATATGTTCTCTAGATGTCCTAGAAAAATCTCAGCCACCACTGAAGATAAGGAGCTTGCGCAATGGCTCTATAATACGGACTAACCATCTAGCTTATGCATGAAATAGAGAATTGACCTTTGATCATTTTTACCCCTAGGACAACCTTCTTTTGTTTATAGTAAACTGTACATTGTTGATGCTGATGATCAAACTGGCTTCACCTTCTGTACAGTGGCATCATCAATTACACCGGCATCTGTCAAATTCTTAATTTCCTTTATGATTTTCACTTAAAATCTACAAGTATTTATTACAATAATTGGTTCAAGGCTACTTTAGTTGACCAGGCTTCACATTTTAAATCGTCTTAAAGCACAGAATAGCAGAATAACAAAGCAACATTTAACTACGCTTAAATACATCAGCAGAAAGGCAGACACCAAAATACTACACGCTGATAAAGGCAAGAGCGTTGTTATAATGGACAAATCTGACTACCAACAAAAGATGGAAAACGTGCTGAAAGACAATACATAGTTCACACATCTAGATGATAAATCAAATGAAATAGACAATGTGGAGCGCAAAACCATAAATGAAATTAAGATATTGACAGATGCAGATTTAATTGATGAGACCACTGCAAAGAAGCTCAAGCCAGTTTGATCATCTACACCAACAATATACCGATTACCAAAAACACACAAAAAGGTTTGTCCTATGAGGCCAATATAATCAATGGTTAATTCTCCGTTTCTTACATTAGCTAAATGGTTCATCCATATACCGGAACCATTGTGCAAACTACCAGGTAGTTATTCGGTTTCCAATTATTTTGAGTTTTTTTAATAGAATTCAAGTTATAAAAGTTGGAAACAAGATCACAGTGTTTTTGGTATTACGTCTTTGTTTACAAATGTTCCAAGTGACGAAATAATTGGCATTAAAGTTCAAATGACAGAACGAAGCATATTAACATCTCCGGTTCCAGGTCACACTCTACGCAAGCTTATTTTATTATTCAAGAAAGATGCACATTTCGTTTAAATGGAAGCATTTATAAACAGACTGATAGTGTGGAAATTGTGAGCCGCCTATCTCCAGCGTTAGCTGAGATGTTCCTAGGCCATCTATAAAACACATCAATAAGGAGTTACAGAAGTAAATGTAATATCTTCTTTCTCCTTAGGAACCAGTCGCAATCGCATACATTGCTTCAAAGTTTCAACAAAGCGTATAAGAATATCGGTTTAACGTCAGAGCACAAGAAAGCTGATTGTCTGCTTTCTTGGATGTACTACTAAAGAGAGAAACTAATGGTAAATTAAATACAACAATTTACCGTAAACCAACCTGGTCTGCACCGTATTTGCATTGCAGGAATTTTGAGCCATTTCAATATAAACTATCAACAGTTTGTGGCTGCTTTTCATGGATCGACAGGTTGGTTAGTCAGTATTCAAGAAACAGCGAATACAATAAAACAATTAACGATTTAATGTCTAATGGCTATCCTAAACAATTAACTAAATCAATTATTAAAAGGGGAAGGAAACAAAAACAGTCGTATTTCGGATCAGACAAGTATTCTATATAAAAATCCCTATTTAAGGGGATGCAATTTCCCGAATAGCTCAAATGTAAATTGAAGCGCCATTAACACGCATATCTAATGTAACTAAACAACGAGTGTTATTTAAAGTAACACACTTGCCTTTACCAGCAATCAAAGATAAACAGGCGTTAATGTCGACATCAAATATTATATGCGCAAGTTGAGCGGATGGGTAATTACTAGAATGAGTAAACATTGCAGCTTGAATGCTCGTTTGTTTAAAACATGATATTATTCCTAAAAGTTTTCGTTTTAAATTAAATTTTAAGTTAAATGCGTATGGCATGTCTCTTACGCATGATCTTTGTATAAATATTATAAAAACTTTTAATCGTGATTTAGTTAAACTTAAAATTATACTTTTTAAGGAGAAAACTAAATTTAGATCGATGCTTACTTCTCTTTTGCACGCAAATGATTTTAAATGCATTGAGGATTTCAGTGATAAAGCCCGCAATAGAGAAATAAAAAAGTAAGAATTAGACATGATAAAAACTAGCTGATTTGGTAATTTAAAGACCCCAAGAAAGTGATAATTTAATCGTGACGAATAGAATAGTAACCCTTTCAACAGTAAATCTTAAGAATGATCAAGTTGAACTACTTAACCGTGGTTTAAACATGGCTATTTCTAACGAAAGATTGGTTAAAAATGAAGTATTTTAGAGGCTGTCAAAACGGCACAACTTCTTTCAGAAAAGGACAGGGGGCAATTGAATAAGATATTTCCTCAATGGTTTTAAAACACAAAGCGGATAAATGTAAGCCCAACTATGAAATTAAACGTCTCAGAAAGAGGTTAGTATTAAATGATTTGTATATGTATATCCTCTACTTATGTTAAATTTGGGAAAGAATTTTATAAACAAATTCGAGGATCAAACCTCGCTAGTCAGTCTGCCGTCGTACTCTAATGATGATCAAGGAAGGTCGAAACGCGTCAGTGCGTTGCGACTGGCGGTAGTTTTGTTATGTTTTTCGACGACTGGCTAAATACAATGAGATTGGTGTTTACTTCAAGCTCGCAAACTTGATTTAAAGAATTGTTACCACCACCCGCGCAATCAATTATTGTCTAATTTTATTGTCTATATATATATGTCTGCGGCAAAAGCTACAAACAGCTAGTGTTCGTGACTGCATATAAATTGTGCAGCCGACATTTCCAGTCACGTAAAATGTATGCAAGACTACTAGAGGTTTAGAGCCGCATATCTAATTTTGCCTTCTATATATATGCAATGCGGTTTGATCCTCGCTAGTCAGTCTGTCATCGTACTCTGAGGATAATCATGGAAAGTCGAAATGCGTCAGTGTGTTGCGACTGGAGGTAGTTTTTGTTATGTTGTTCGACGACTGGTTAAATACAATGGGATTGTTGTTTACGTCAAGCTCACAAACTTGATTTAAAGAATTGTTATCACCACCCGCGCAATCAATTATTGTTAAAATTGTATTGCCTATATATGTATATGTGGCGAAAGCTACAAACAGTTAATGTTCGTGACTGCATAGAAATTGTGCAGCTGACATTTCCAGTCAAGAGCAATGTATGCGAGACTGCCAGAGGTGAGAGCCGTATATATAAATTTTATTTCCATATATATTCAATGCGGTTTGATCCTCGATAATCAGTTTGCCGTCGTACTCTGATGATTAAGGAAGGTCGAAACGCGTAAGTGCGTTGTGGCTGGCGGTAGTTTTGTTATGTTGTTCGACGACTGGTTAAATACAATGGGATTGGTGTTTACTTCAAGCTCGCAAACTTGATTTAAAGAATTGTTACCACCACCCGCGCAAACAATTATTGTTAAATTTTATTGCCTATATCGGTATATGTGGCGAAAGCTACAAACAGTTAATGTTCGTGACTGCATAGAAATTGTTCAGCTGACATTTCCAGTCAAGTGCAATGTATGCGAGACAATAATACAATATTTATAAGTAATAATTAGTCTGGCGCGTGCAAAGTGTAAATTAATGTCTTTTGATTGCTGTTTCATGTAGATGTACGTACATGTTTGTTAATTATGTTTAACTGATTTTTTAGTTAAGTTTACACATACACATGCACATGCGTGGCGTACGACTGTTTAATGGTATGACAATAACTGTTATTAACCATTCTATCTTGAGTACAACCGGAGTGGTTTGAAGCTAGTAGAACAATAAATGATATTGGCATCTGTTTAAGCGTCTATAGAGTTTCGTCTTGATAGGTGGGCTCAACACTTTAAAAATAAATAATCGTGCGCACGTGCGTCAGTCCCGGTTCAAAAAAGTATGTCTGTTTCAATAGTGTGGAATGTTAATCTTGAACAACCATCTGAGTTGCAAGTATGCATTGGGTGTTGCGAACCTAGTAACAAATTAGTTCAGTTATGACCAGAAGGATAAACCAAAGGCAGCATGAACGGAAAGTATAATCTCATGCACTTGCGTTTCGTGCTTACTGGCTACTCATCAGTAGGAGCCGGTATTACGCCCTTTAACCACTATATATTTGGTAGAAGAATGTGGAATAATAGGACGGTACAATCTTCTAGACGAATGTGTAAACCTGTCATAGTGAAGTTAACATCATCTAAAGTCAACGACAATGCGACTTCAATGCTAACTCACACTATATAATATATATACTGAGTCTGTAAAGGATACTAACACTATGGCTATTGTGTTAGTAACGGATACCAACATTATTGTACCGAAAAGGTACATGGTACTAACACTATGGTTTCCGAATCGGAACATGGTACCAATATGATTGATATCAATTTATGCTATAGTTCACCGAAGGCTTTGGTTTTTCCTTCTGGTCACAACTGAACTAATTTGTTACTAGGTTCGCAACACCTAATACATACTTGCATATATATTAGGTCTCCGCAACAAACAGTATTTAATTGTTATATATTGAATTGAATGATGTCATGCTTACCGCGAAATGTGATAACTGATATCGATCAAGGCCGGAGTGTATGGATTTACTGGAGTAACAGGTGTTCAGAAATTGTTGTAATTCTCAATTTCGGTGAACTATATTGCATAAATTGATATCAATCAAATTGGTACCACGCTCCGACTCGGAAACCATAGTGTTAGTACCATGTACCTTTTCGGTACAATAATGTTGGTATCGGTTACTAACACAATAGCCATAGTGATAGTATCATTTACAGACTCGGTATATATATTATATAGTGTGAGTTAGCGTTGAAGTCGCATTGTCGTAGACTATACGATGTTAGCTTCACTATTGCAGGTTTATACATTCGTCTAGGAGATTGTACTGTCCTATTGTCCCACATTCTTGACCAAAATGTATAGTGGGTAAAGGGCGGAATACCGGCTTCTACTGATGAGTCGCCAGTAAGCACGAAACGAATGTGCATGAGATTATACATTCCGTTCATGTTGTATTTGGTTTATCCTTTTGGTCATAACTGAACTAATTTGTTACTAGGTTAGCAACACCTAATGCATACTTGCATATATATTAGTTCTCCGCAACAAATAGTATTTAACTGTTATATAATGGGAAGGGTAGTAGGAATGTATGCAATTGTGTATTAGGTACTGCGTAATTAGTAACTTTTTTTCATATCGAACCAGAAGGATATATCACATTTCTATACCAACTATGTAGTGGTTTCGAGACGTAAAACCGGCTCCTACTGGTTAGTCACCAATAAGCATGAAATGCATGTGTACGATACCTTTAGTTCATCCGGACTTTGGTATATCCTTCTGTTCTTGTTTGAACCAATTTTACTAGGTTCGCACTAAAATAATAGTCATTTTTTAGCCATCATTAAATTGTATTACTTGCGATATTTCTCGTGAAATATATCTCGTTATGCGTAAAATCATGGTGTAGATTAGAATATTACATGATCTATGCTTATGGATATTTACTGTGTCGTACTTAGTAATATTTACAGTGCTCATCCTTGCCTATATATGTCACACTATTTAAACTCCGCTGTTCGTAATATAAACTTGTACAGTCATGTCTTGGTTTTTAGAACTATATAGTTCTGGATTAATTAATTAACAGAGACACCAGTTAATCGTTCTGAGACCCTTCTACACCAAAGATGGATAATCAAATATTGTGAACCGAAAAAACACCTGAACCTGAAACCCTCATAACAGGCTACTGTCATTATTTTTACTTAAATATTGATATATTGTGTTTCAAACTAGATTAATATTCATGTTATCAGTGAATTTACACCCAGCAACATTTTTTCCGATGTCGTAAACGCTTGGTTCAAATATCAATAATAAAATTATTTACAAACATCTACTTGTTGCGTGATTTCACATGATTGGTTGACGAATAATATGTCGATATTATCCACGTGTAATAGTTTTCATATCAAGAGCAATACATGCTCCTGATTCTACATGTACTTATCGCAAATTCGAGGCTGCATTCTGTGCCGTACGATTCATCCGACGGTGTCATCACACAGCCCTTAGATCACTCCGAATGGTTTCGCCGTATTCCATTGTGCATCATGACGCAACCACGTTAAAGACTATTCCATGTTCTGAAAAGACAGTGTCTCATATTTTTTATAAACAATTAATACAGGCCTGCATTCCTTGAAGAAGCTGTGAATTTAAATTTTAGCCATATGCATATACTTTTGTAAATGAATATGCGACATCCCAATACCAAATGGAAAGTCCTCGAAAAACTTAGTGAAATATTTATTGGATAGACATCCTGTTATTAATTTGTTTTCCTTGCTGATCACAGCTACTCTAAAGATATTAGTTTTGTTAAGTTTAAAAACTATGTCTTCTTGACATTTACTCCTCAACATCTGGCCTGTTCTTAATTTAGGCTGGGAAACTGCAGTTATCTATAAGGCTTTTATTCTATCTTCAATAACACTAGCTTTGCTTTGATCAGTCTTATCATCATGCTTGTTGACTTATTGAACATTTACCATGAAAGTCAAATTAATTTAGTATTGCCACTTTTATAATGAAATAGTTGGTGACACATTTGTAAAATATGTCTTAGACGTAGGGCAATGTTTCGAAATGTGTGGTTTCGATACTATTCACCATGCTCACATGACTCATAATAACATTGCACAACACAAATTCACATTACATTCATGCAGTCTACAATAGGCACATATTATCCATCAGTAACTCAATATTACAGCCTTTTCTGTGACATATATTACGACATGCGAAATATCATTTCGTATATTAGAAAATAACATCACCTGCGCTTATTGAAATTTACTGTTTTTCTAATTGATATTTACTGTGCTCATCCTTGCCAATTTATTTAACACAATTTGAATTCTACTGATCGTAAAATAAACGTGTGCAATCCTGCCTTGTTTTTTCTTTATTAAACAGATTTGGATAAATTCAAACAGAAATAGCAGATAACCGCAATGTGAACTCTTCAATAACAAATATAGATAATCACGTGCTTGTTAACACAAACATTTATCTGTCTCTGAGTTAAAGCTTGCTTAACGCCCATATAACGATTCTATAAGAAGCAACTTTATAAAGTGGTGTGTGTAATCAGAAAAAAATAAATACTGCTATTCCTGCACACAATTTTCCGATTATCACGCATCGTTAACAAAGAAGGCCTTAGTCGATTTCTTTTGACTAGTTTAATAAGCGATTTTATATAGTTGATAAACTGTTTATTGAAAATGTTAATTTTATAATACCAATTGAAACCAATTTATAAAATTTACATATTTAACCAAGTGAACTGAATAAGTGTCACCGTTATGCATTAAAGACTAACTCCAAACTATTTAAACTTAAAAGACTATAGTTGCCTCTTTTTTGGCAACTATACACTAAATCTAGAAAAACTTCAAACTGGTGAAGTGTTATTGTCTAATAAGCATTATACAAGATCAATTCTCGAACTTACTTGTTTTCATTCAAACCAAAATTTGTAGAGTATTTCAAATTACAATAATAACTATCGTTCTAGATAAGTTGGAGGAGCTTTACTATTTGGAGCTTCACTAGCAGACACGTATACAACTCCCGAATTCTCTGATTTACTTTAATCAAGTTGGAAGACTTGAAATAAACACAGATCCTAATTATTTAGCCAGCCGCATAGCATGCTGAAATCGCCATCAGCCAAACGTACTTTAGTATTATGACCTACAATATCAATCATCAGAACACAGCAGCCAATTTATTAAAGGAGATAAAACTGAAATATATATATATATATAACGCATTAAAAACGGTCTTATTAGCAGAAGATTACCACTTATTATTATCATCATTATAATCAACGTTATTATCATCACAGACAGCAATACAACAGCTTTCAGAAGCAGATGCTTTACAGCCATATAATCATAGAAAAAGACAAAATCCAAAAATAATATGATTTTTAAATAAAGGTTAATGATAAAGGCAAATATAATCTTTTAAATCAGACAAGTATTAACTGATAGTGATTTTGGAACGAGGCAACCTAGACCTTTACACAATATCATTATGGCCGAGTCAGCTTTAGAGCCAGGCGAAATCGCCAAAACAGCTTCCTTGCGGTTTACACTGTACTACTTCTTAAACACGACAAAGCATCGTAGTTGAATCTACTCAGCTAATAAAAGAAGGTTAACTTGATTCAACTAGAAATCTGGAATAGAATCGCCTCTGGGCTTTTTGATGCCATGTTGTACATAGTTGAAAGAATAATGCACTTCTGGCCGAGCCACAAATACGCCTACAGATGTCAATGTTGCTATTGGGTTGATTTTAATCCATGAGCTATGCTACCTTGAATTCGCATTGCTGAAGAATTTGTGCGAATTTAACTGCATTACTGCTTGAATACACATTCGTATAGGCAATTGTGTTTAGGACGTAATACCGGCATCCACTGATGAGGCGCCAGTGGGCACGAAACGCAATTGTACGTGAAATTATATATTTCATTAATGATGATTTTGGTACAGCTTTCTTGTCCTATTTTAACTAATGTGTTACTAGGTGTGCAATGCTTAATTCAAACTTGAAAATATAATAATTCTCCGATACAAACAATAAACAACGGTTTGCGAACTTTAAGTAAACATTAATTTCATTGTATTTAACCAGTCGTCGAACATCTTAGCAAAACTACCATCAGTCACACGTACGTTATTTAAAAAATGGTTACCACCACCAGCGCAATCAATGATTGTTTGGTTTTATTACCTACATATATGTGTGACTGCATAGAAACTGTACAGCCGACATTTCAGGTTATGTACAATTTATGCTATACTACTAGAAGTGTGAACCGAATATCTAGTTTTAATTTCAATTTATATGGATTGCGGTTTGATCTCGCTAGTCAGTTTTTCCCGTTAATGCTAACTTTGGTACATCTTCCTGGTTCTATTTTAACTAATGCATTACTATGTGTACAATAATTATTAAAATCATGCGCATATATTAACTCTCCGATACGAACAATATACAAGTGTTTGCGAACTTTAAGTAAACATTAATCTCGTAGTATTTAACCAGTCGTCGAACACCTTAGCAAAACTACCATCAGTTGCACGTACTTTATTTTAAAAATGGTTACCACCACCCGCGCAATCAATGACTGCTTGGTTTTATTACCTACATATATATGCGTGGCGGAAGCTACAGTACTGCATAGAAACCATGCAGCAGACATTTCAGGTTAAGTACAATGTATGCTAAACTACTAGACGTGAGAGCCGAATATCTACTTTCACTTTCAATATATATGGATTGCGGTTTGATCTCGCTAGTCAGTATTCTGTCGTGCTCTGACAATGATCTTGGAAGGTCGAAACACGCCAGTACGTGTGACTGACGGTAGTTTGCCATATTGTTCGATGAATAGTTAAATAAAATTGGATTTGTGTTTACTTCAAACTTGAAAACTTGATTTAAATTAGAGTTACTACCACCAGCGTAACCAATGATCGATATCACACAGAAATACTCCACGTAGAGATGAATTGTTATAACCTTTAAGAAGTGAACATTTATATAATTAAACGAGCGTTGGTTGCGCGGGCGATGATAACAATTACAATAATCCAGTTAGCGATCTTAATATAGAGACCTGACCCATTAAATACATGCATTTGTCAGTATAAATTAAGAATTGTATAGTGTAGGAAAAGCAATTCATCCACTAGACCGGTTTCGTCCTTATTGGGAACTCATCATGTGCCGGCCGAACCAGGTTGGAGGAGTGATTAGAGCACCAGATTCCGAAGCAGACTTGCCAGGGTTTGAGCCCTATGTACGGAAAATTCTGGCCAGTACCTGATGAGTTCCCAATAGGCACGATACCAGTCTAGTGGATGAATCGTTTCAACACTATATGGATTTACTTAGTGAGTCAGGATTTTATATCAAGATCGCAACCTCGATTAAAGTAATTGACCTTTAAGAATTTTTCATATACTCGCATTTCATCATAGATGGCTAATGTTGACAAGATACTCTGGCATTAACGCTTCTCATACTCACCTCTTCAATCATATTGCCTGAGTTATTGATAAACCTGCCAAGATATGTCAACCTGTCAACTACTTCCAGACCTTCACCTCACACTCGCAAATTCGAAGTATCTAGTGGGTAATACTGTAGAAATATCTTGTGTTTATAAGGTGCGAAATTAATTCTGCGAGGCAAAACAACTGAGAATCTATTCAAGGTTGCTGGGGTTATGGATAAAAATAGTTTATAGTTTGCATAGTCAAAAATCGATTAATCCTCCGTCGGGTAAACGTTGATGCATGCATCCTGAACGTATGAGAATGTTTAGTTTATAATGGTATATACAAAAAATTAAACAAAAATGTGGAAATTAAACGAACATTGGTTGCGCGGGCGGTGATATTAATTGTTTAATCAAGGTTGCGAAACACCTAACCTTTTTTTGGATATCATGCTATGCAATACTTGGTTTATACTGAAAAAACGATGTACATAATGGGCCACGTGTTTATATCAAGATCGCAGCGTCGATTAAAAATAATTAATATCACCGCCAGCGCAACCAACCATTGTTTAATTATATAAATGTTCATTCCAATACCACTCCCGCATGAAACGTGGTATTTTTCTTATAATGACAGATTGGAGATGGTTAGTTGGAACTTTAGGAATAAAGAGATACGATGTAGGCTCTACCTAAAGGAAAGGCTAACCAAGAAGCATTAGTTAGTATATAACTGAAAATTGTGCGTTATGTGAGGTGGTTAGAACACCAGATTCCGAAGCAGACGTGCCAAGATTAGAGCCCTGTCCAGAGCAAATTCTGGACAAGACGTGATGAGATCCTAATAAGGACGAAACCGGTCGACTGGATGAATGACCTTTTCCGCGCTTTCAATACTTAGTTTATACTGATAAATGTATTTACATAATGGGTCAGGTGTGTATAACAAGATCGCAACCTTGATTAAAAATAAAAAATGCGGTAAGTTGGAATTATTGACGCGAACAATTGCTAGTAATTAAGCTGTGTAATATTTCAGTGCTGACCTTAACGCGACCAATGTTTTTGTATAGAACGTTGAACTAAAAATAGCGATTCACTTTTTCATATCCATCCTTGAATTTTAAACCCACGGCTATAGTGAGACCGAGATAGACATACAACCCGATACTGGCCGGAAACTTACATGCTTTACTCTGGTATGTGATTTACGAAAAGCGCCGATATGGTGCAAGATAATCGAAACAAATATCCCACATACGGCTTGAGTCAAGCGTATTCCACATTGGATATCTCACTAATTACGATTGCTTTTTTGAAGATACGATTGATTTTCAACTAACTGCAAGCAATCAACACGCTCTCCTCATTCCATATTATATGAAAATTTTTAGTCAACATCCTACAAATTGTCACGCCATCGTGAAATATAGTCCAAACCAGATTATCGGGACCTGCAGCCTTGAGATAAGCGTTCAACATTTTGGATTCAGTAATACTTTCGGGAAACGAAGTAGATACAGATGCCAAAGTAAATTTGTAACTTAACTTTTCAGTCAACCCATCGAATAAACACATTTTTAATTATCTCGGAAATCGTTAGCAAACAAGTTGGAATAAGCATTGGCTGCTCCCTTATGCAAACACATCTGATGTCCTAAAAGCTCTATAAGTGTTATTATAAATCCAAATTATTAGGAATTTTGAGCCTAATTTAAAGAAGCTCTAAACTTTTCAGAAAACCAATCTAAAATAGAAAAATGTTTTTTCTGAGAAATATACCCATTTCAAAGCGATCTAGTCCGAGATGCAATCACGCCATCTGTAACTAATTTGTACATAATCTATGTTTGTCCACAGCCGGCTGAGGATCAAGTATAATCTGTGCTCGACAGAGCTATCCTACAGTCGTCCACCATTATCTTTGCGAATTGGGCTTAGTGTCTGCAATCTATGGAAATTTTTGTTTCACTTAAGCGCCAAAATTGAGCAATCATGTCACCCACATCCACGATTATATCTGAACACCTCGTTCTAATTAGTAGACGACTTATGGCTGTGGAGAAGACATCATTGCTGTCGTCTGTGCTGCAACCGTTTGAAGCATATACATATAAAATGAAAAGACAACGCTGATTGATGTTTTTTCGCATTAATCTTAACACACATGCGAAAGGGTACCGCAAAGTCTGTTTATAATGATCCATTTAGTTGAACAAGATTAAACTGGTGAGTTAAAGACAATATAGACTCTCGATTGTTCGCATTGACAAATTTTCGTGATACCAGATGTTTGAAGCCAAAACCGCATAAATAGTAATAGTGCACCCAATTCTGTAATACCGCAATTTAATTTCGGATACGCAACATAACGCTGTTTCTGACTTATCCAACGTACGTACTAGAGCTCAGGTGCCAAATCTGTTCCAATGCTTGCACACTAAACGCGCTGGCGTTAAAACATAAATTATGTTTAATGAATTGTAGTTTACCTGAACTATTTTAGACATTATCTACGAGAGCGCAATTGTAAGATTGAGAAGTAAAGGAAAGGAGGCCGCAATGTAAAAGTCTCATCTCGCTTACACACCTTACACGACTAAGCAAATACTGCGACCATTTCATCTGTGTGGCTGTCAATGCAATATAGATTCTCTATAGGCCATACTGCATGTAGATGCATTTCTACTCAAAAGTTGTTAAATAAAGCCGAAACCATTTGCGAGCAATTTTTTTACTACGAACAACCTGAGCAAAACCTTTGTTTAATTGGCTGTCCTAGTCAGCCAGTCATCTGAAATGCAAATGTATTATTAAGTTATATGCAAAGCCTTGATAACAGTAAGGTATTCATGCTTCGTACCGAATTAAGCTATAGCGGATCACGTTTAACAAAATGGTTTAAGATGACTAAGCATAAAACAATCCACACATTTCTTTTAGCCTTATTAAAAGTGCACTATAATTCACCACAAACTGCTCTTATTCCATGTCATACATGCAAGCATACTTTTATTTTTTTCATATCAACTTTTTATCAGTGTCATGAGCTCCCAACTGAGCAGGACATTCACCTTAACGGCATATTTAACTTTCTTGTTGGTTTCAAAATGCCAGCATTACCTACAAGTCTTGATACTCTCCGTCGAAATAAAATTGATAATGGAGATACAAATCAGTGTAATTGACAATATCGTAGTGATTTTAAAAATAACCAATATCATATTTGTGAAAACATGCTTTCTGAATTAATGAAATATTATCAAAAACAAATCCACGCGTCTTCACTTAATTTAACCATTATGCCGTTATTTAATACCTTTCAACTGCGCTTGTCGGAATCTGTGGACACGTCAATACACACTCTTATTTATTTTCAATTGACAGTTTTACTACGGCAGTCAGACATATAACTAGCGTAAATTTCTGTGGAGTCGGAGTATGTGAATATAATTCTTATATCAGTGGACACTCCGGCTTAACGTTGTTATGGTTTTATATCTTTATACTTGATGGAACGCATACAATATTAGAACTTTACATGACAAGCAATGACAAGGCGAACTTCCTATAAGCGCCAGCTGAAAACTAAAATTCTGTTTTGGTTACCAATAACGTAGTAAGAGCCAGCATAAACACACCAAGGATATCAATAGAACAACCAAATATTTGGTTGTTTTTGTAACTCAATGAAATGTGAGATGAACATTTATTTAACTATAATTAGAATATATGCCTGAACATTAAGTATTATACCCAAACTGATTAGCAGATACTTACATTGGCATCGAATAAGCACATTTCGACGCAATTACTCAAAACGTGCGAATTTGTACTTCAGCATGATTAGCGTAGTGCACTTTAACGAACAAAATATCCATAGCCGGATAATAGAACATGATCATGACGCAGTTAAGCATCGTATTCACATCTATAGCGTAACTGATTCACAATGAATGTTATCACTATGAAAATCCGCAAAGTAGCATATAGGAGATTCATATATTGCATTAAAGGGTGAAAAAATTGCGAAACTTGATTTAGCAAAATTACCTGATCTATGCTGTGACTGAATCCCAGGTTTGTTGTTTCTTAAACACCTTTCGACATTCTCTGATGGCTGCCATCATCACAAGTTTAAAAGACAAACTTATGCAGCGAGCACAATATCGTCTCTTGCCATATTACTAGATAGTTACGTGTCACGTGCGTCTGTGTGTATACCCACTGATGCTACGTTCATCCAACTAAGTGAAATGGCGTAATTGAGGTCGCCCTCACAATATAGGATGGAGAGCCCAATAAATCAGATACACTCTTCAGAACCGCATGCCATGATGTTATAAAATAAGTCAAACGAGCCATGCACATTGGAAATTTCACTCAAATCACTCGCTTAAGAATGGCTTGATTAATAACAATTGCTGCCACAGCGTCAAATAGGCGTACGTCACTCGTGTGCATGTATACATAACCAAAAGGTATCAGTTAAATAAAATTAATACACGTGTGCATCAACCCAAATGAAATCGCAGTCGGACAAATTATTTTATTATAATCAAGGTTGCAGTCTTGATATAAACACCTGACTCATTAATTACTTACATATTTCAGTATAAACTAAGAATTGTATTGTGTAGAAAAGGCAATTCATCCAGTAGACCGGTTTCTCCTTATTGGGAACTCATCATGTACTGGCCAGAATTTGCCGCGGACAGAACTCGAACCTGGGCACGTCTGCTTCGGAACCTGGTGCGGCAGGATGGCTCAGTGGTTAGAGCACCAGGTTCGAAGCGGGCGGTGCCAGGTTCGAGGTCCTGTCCGTGAATTCCACGGCCAATTGCCGCGGTTCAATAAGGACAAAATCAATCTACTCAACACCGATTGCGAATACGAGCATATAGTGATTAATGGTGTTCGAACTACGAAGCGATTATAATGGTATTGTACCACTTGCGTAATGAACGTTTAAATTATTTTATTAATGAAATGTTGTATTACCAGGATAATGTCAATAGATAGGATGTGGGCAAAGCACAAAAATCACATTCAGTAAAATAAGAGAACCAGGACGGGCATATATATTTGTCAATGGCATAAATGTTTAATAATACAAAATAAAATCACGTGAATTAATCATGGAAATCCTGCGCGCAATATATATATATATAAAGCGAAAGGTTGTGCATTCGTTCAACGTCTTAGCATTGTACTTTTTTACATGCAACCTGTATAGTCGGGACCAGGACTTACGCACTGTTCTTCTACCCCTCGGTATATGAGCACAGCATAAACGAGTTGAAGACCTACCTACTATTTATTCTGAAATATGGATTATATTTAACATAAATAGTCACAAACTTCTTATTAACGTCATAGACCAGTATTTCGTGCTAATGATTGTCGAACCACCCATCATTTCTAAACGTTTCAAATCAGTGTAATAGCGTTTAACGCTCCCAGGCCTGCACAAGTACTTACTAAACGACAGCTAAGCAGGCGGAAATTTACTCACCCAAAACAAACACGACTAATATGATCATCAGTATTGTCAAGTGTTCGTAATAGTGAACCTAAGTTTAACGACAGTATCAATTAATTTTCCTCTACTGATGAATATTAATGTGCTTCTATATTCGAGAATCTTAAAGCTGAAAAGCTTACTGTGAAAAACTATCTGCTAACCCACCGACTTGCAATATATAAATAATAAAATCAGCCTTTCATAACAGAAACAAAATAGTTTTAATTTCAGTGAAGTCTTTCTTCGCGAGCATAAAAATGTGAACGAATAACATAAGCGCTTCTTAATAAAATATGAAAATCACCGCTGATATTGAAGTAAAAAAGCAGACTGTAAGCGACCAAGGAACCGGTATAAGTTGTGCCAGGAAACTCGACAATACATTAGTGGCTTTCGTCAAGAAGTTGGCACTTTAGAATTGCCTCAATTACGCTCGTTCAATTATGGTAGTTCGATACATCAACAAAAGGAAAAGAGAAAGGTATAGAAAATCAAGGCTAATCCGCTCGTTGCTTCTGATTAAAGACACGGTTCTATACAGCTATGAGCAGTGGTTAAGGTCAATGAAGAATATAAGCAGCTTATACAATCGTTGCATAGCAATTTCCAGATTAAAAGTAAACCAGCGTTATTTTTAGTAAATGTGATAGTATTCGACAAGACTGGTGTTGTATCTTCGGAAAGATGGCACGGTCTAATTGTAAAGGTCATCGTCTGCACCATCAGCATAGTTCGCACCAGAATTCCCAGTGCCACCAACACCACCTCCACCAGAAATATTATCCGAACCAGGGAACCTAAATGTTGAAAATGAAAAAATCATCAATCTAGCATACACAAAATAGCATATTGGTTAAGCAATAATATTATTCATGATAGTATAATCGAATCAAAATGTGAAATGCTCACAAAGTCCTCAAGGGCACACAAGCCCACGGATAATTTATCTATTGTCGCTCAGAATGAAAGGATCTTACTTCGAAAGCTTCGCAAGTGCAGTATGCATAGTGATAGTTCAGAGCAGATTTCTCCAGAGCATTCGACTATATATCATTTAGGCCCTGATCACGGAAAAAGAAGATTCTTCTCACATTTTAATGCAATCGTAAACTAAGTGTAGTGTTGTCATTGTGCTATCCATTGGTGAAGAAAAAGCTTTATTTGAATTGACAGACAAATTCACGTGTGGCTTGAGCTCAGTTATGCTTAAGCAACCCAATTTAAAATACCTTTGACAACAGAATTAGACTCTTCAATCTTGCTCTTAGCCTAGTCCGTCGTAAAGACCATCCCCTCCTCAACGTGGTACGAACAGGACCTGCTGACTCATCCACCAGACACATACTGGGAAAGTTTGGTCTAGGTGAGCGCTGCGAGAACGGAGCACGACTTATCAGCTTTGCAGAAGTCAACCATATGTGCGTTACCAATACGCGTTTCCAACACCCTCGGAAGCATTTGCTCACCTGGTATTCAAACGATGGTCACACAGCCAATCAGATCGACTACATTCTGGTACGGTCGCGTTGGATGTCTTCTGTCGAAGATTGCAGGTCATACCGAGGAGCTGAAACTGGCAGCCGAGGAGGGTCCGACCACACTCTAGTAACGTGCCAAATTGAGGCTTCATCTCAAGTCCCGACAGCGCCGTCAACCTACGAAACGCCTGAATGTTGCTGCTAACGGACCCATCCCGTTGTACAGCGCTATCTGCCTCAATCACGCAAAGTTGACTGCCGCTGACGGTGGAACTCATACCGTAAAGATAAAACCAATGTGGAGCATCAATGAGATAACTTGAAACTCATGATAAAGCTGCGCTTGTGAAACACTCGGAACCATCAAAAGTCTACATAAAGACTGGATCTCTGAACGCACGATGCGGGCGTCACAAAAAAGCAAGAGATGCCCGGATGAATAACGCCTAATTATCGCCACCTGAGACGTGAAACCACGAGGTCTGCTCGGGCTGACCGTAAGCAGTACTGGGATGAAATGGCTTCCGCCATGGAATCGGCTGCATACGTCGGTGATTTCGGGGGTCTCTTCCGTCTTATACGTAAAGCATCCGGTAAGCGCAATGCAGAGACAATTCTACGAAGCGCAACAGGAGACTTGATTTCTGATGTCAATGGCAAAATCGCAAGATGGGTTGAGCATTTTTCGCAGTTATTGAACCGACCATACAGCGGCCGCTCCCCACCGCAACCACCTGCAACATCTACACCCAGCTACGATGTGGACTATGCTAACTGAGTTGAATCCTACGACCATCCAGCGCATGAAACGAAATCCCCGATGACCTGAAGGCCTGTATAGGCGCACTACTGCCATCAATCCATCGACTGTTCTCTTCTATCACGGGAACAAAACATGCCCGTCAGACTTCGGAATGTCAATCCTGCTACCGTTTCCCAAGGGTGATGAATCAAGGTGCGAAAACTACCGTGGTATCAGTCTTCTCAACACCGCATCCATTGTTGCAGCGTCGATTCTATTGAACCTTCTGTAATGGGCAGCATGTCCGTACCCGTCCCAATCGGGGTGGATTCCGCTTGAGCAAAGGCTTTGTGTTGATCAGATCTTTACATTACGGCGAGGTTTAGACATCACTGTAGTCAACAACCAACGCATCAAGCGTTTCTTTCATTTCGACTCACTTTTGACTCTGTTGATCGCGACCCTATGGAACATCATGCTGCTCGACAGTATGCCCGAAAACATAATTAGTCAAGGTCTACTATGCAGCCACCAAAGCCCGGTACGTGTTTACGGAGAAGAATCGGATGAATTCAGTCTGCACACGAAGTTCGACAAGGATGTCCCTTATACCCATATTGTTCAATTATGCGGTTGACTGGATTCTGAGCAACGCGCTAACAGAGTTCAAGGCGTTTAAGTATCAAATAACCTGGCTGACGGATGTTGATTACACCAGACGATGTTGTTGCCCGGAGCATGCAAGCCGTTTTTTGGATCAAGTGGCCCAGTTTTCATCCAGCGGTGGTCTGGAAATCGTGCCGACAAAAACGAAAGCCTTTAACGCCGGGTGTATCTTCATCTGATGAGCAGCTCACGGTGTACGACAGCCCAATCGAAACAGTCGACGATTTTACGTACCTTGGCTCAATACTTCCCAACCTGGTCAAGCAAAGAATGAAGTCCGAACACACATCGACCGTGCCAGACTTGCTTTCTTACAATTGAAGAACTCACTTTGGAGAAGAAGTGAAATCAGCCTCAAAACGAAAATCCGAGTCTACCAGGCTACTGTTCGCCCTGTGCTACTGTATGGCTGTGAGACTTGGCCATTACGTTCTGAGGACTCCAAAAAACTCGAAGTATTCGACCATTGGTGCCTTAGGTACATCACAAAGACAAAATGGATGGACCGAGTGTCGAACGCATCTGTTCGTCACCAATGCGGTGACATCATGCAACTATCCGTCTGGATCCAACATCGTCGACTTCAATGGTTCGGGCACGTACTACGCAAACCCGAAGACGAAATGGTACGGCAGGTGATGAACCCAGGTCAATGTGCAAACTGGCGCCGCCGCCGAGGTGGACAACTGTAGACATGGCTTGCAACAATCAAATCGGACATGGAACTCCTAGGTTTACGCAATGTTTATGGTCCGCGTCACTGGGAGCGTCATTGGCCCTCTTTATGTTCCGAAATGGCTGCCAACCGCCCGGCATGGAGAGGTTTAATCCGGGATATCAATGGAGCCGGCTTATCCTCTAAAAGGAGCCAGCCGCAGTAAAGTAAAGTAAAGTAAGTCTTAGCCTAGTAGAAGTAAACTAAATTTGCAGAAGGAAAGTCAGTATCTTTCCACAAGGCAGTAACGTAATCCATTCAACAGAGACGGTGATATCACCGTACTCATATCAACCACATTTCAAGATGGCAGTCGTCCTGTTCACGACGCACACTATTGTGCGGTATCAGTTACCTTATCATGGCGCAATGTTCACATAAGCCTATAAAAAAATGAACATAAGAAAATATATTAGCGAGTGTTCAGTGGTTATCCGTGGTTAATTATGCATTATCGGCATTGGCTCCTGAACAGCACAGTGAAGATCTTTTATAGTTTATTGGATTGTAAGTAATCGCCCAGGTTTAGTTGAGTTCATTGCCGGAAGAACACCAGTAAATCATCACTCAAAAAATTTCCATTCGCTGATTTATCCTCGCTACTGAACCATGGAATGCTAGTTGTGTTGGGAGGCAATGTTTGAGGTCAATTGTAAATTCTTCTCGCCAGTATCCCTGTAATTAAATACTATTATTAGCGCCATCGTAACGTATCATCCGTGACAAAAAAGTGAAGAAATGCTTTGAAGTCCAGCGCCAAACAAGATTCAGTCAAAAGGTCTGGTTAATTCTATCTTATTGAATTAGATTCTTACATTACTCAGTTTGTGATATATAGATCATCATTTAATTATGTTTGTGTGTGCTAAATCTAGGTTGAGGCACCGACTATATAGTTTAGAATAATCAATAAAATACTATATACAGCACCATTAACATTTATATAGAATCCTTTTTTAATATTCGATAACCATAAAGTAAAAAAGTATGACTTTTTAATATACAACATATCATCATCATCCTCATCATGATCATGATCATCATCATCATCATCATCATCATCATCATCCTGTCCAGCAATACAAAAGTCAAAGGTGACTAATGTTTCACTGCCATATAACCATAAGGAGTGAAAAAATTATATAAATGAAAACGTAAATAATATTTTAGACAAATTATTAGTGAGATTTACGAGAGAGAGAGAGAGACAGACAGAAGGAATTCTTAACTACTATGAGTAAATTTATCAGGATAATTCACAGAAATGAGGCAAACTAAACCTCTCAACAACATCATTATGGTCAAGTTAGCATTCGGGCAAGGCAACGTCAGCAATACAGCTTACTTGCGGATTTCACTGTATAACGTCTTAAACATATAATATAAAACATAAGCTCATCTTATAATAAGATATCTACCACAAATGGAGCATATTTAAGCGGAAACATTATTTCTCCGTGAATCTCTTTCATTGTTGTGTTGAAAGGACACGCAGACAGACGGCAAAGAACCGAGATTTGTTATTAAACTTCTTTAGAACCACTATCACGAAGAGCATGATCAGAATAAGGTAATATTCTTAACGGTGAATTTATATTAGGAAGTGAAGTTTAAAGAAAAACTCTGTGCCATTTTGAAAACCGGGTTTTAAGTTTCAATTATTATATATATACTTTTAGAATGCGAGCCTTAATAAAATTTATAGTACCCTTTCCATGTGCAAAAATAAAAAGAAATTTTATCAGATACAAGAACTGTTTCTTTCTCAGTTTCTTCCTAAACATCTACAAATGAACATCTCTTTATATATAAATTGAAAGGAAAACAAGATAGAAAAATGTAAACATGGTTCTTGTATCTGATAAAATTTATTTTTATTTTTGCACATGGAAAGGGTTAAAGGAATTAATTCAATCATTTTCAGCTACAAATGATCCAGACAAAAGAAAATATTTCATAGAAGTGGGAAAAAGTTTAATTAAAATTAATCTATCATAATCGAAAATGATTTATTAAAAAATATGATCTAACTGTTTATATTTAAACAATCATAGATTGCACCGGTGAAGATAATTATTTAAATCAGGGTTGTGAGCGTCCAATTCAATTATAAATATACATGTGTCAGTATAAATTAGGCCTTGTACAAGACAGATTTTTCTTATCTTATACCGACAATTGTATGTATAATTGGATTGGTGGTTATATCTAGCTCGCAACCTTGGTTTAAATAATAATAATTCATAGCATTCAAATCAAACATTGTTATCAACTAAGCATAGTTTAAAGAAAAAACACGTTTTTCGAACACAAAATGTATACAAAGATGCTTCAAGTAGACTTACCTGAAGTTTCCTCCAACACCTCTTGATCTCTGCAAAGTTTGTGCAAACATCTCATACTTTCGCACATCGTTGTCGGAAACAGATTTTCTAGCAAATCGCATTGCCTCCTCAAAATGAACTCTAGTGATTTCTGGAACTGGATCGCTATCATCCTCCTTCAAAAAGAAGAAACGCATGAAGAAATACACAGGACAAAATATATAATGCAATCATAATTTAAGCTTGCACATCTAGCTCAACAAAATTGATTTTAAACTAGGTTTTTTTATTTAAGCATGGTTTGCTCATTACTATCTACACATTTAATATTTTATTTAATTTTAAGTAGTGTTCTGTTCAAGATAAAATACACTGGAACGAATTATGCTGCATACTTACATTGAAAGTCTATTTAATGTTAGTAAGACTAATAACTAAATACATAAATAAAATCGTCTGAAACGGTAAATAATTTAAAGCTGCCAATACAAACGAATATAAACGAGATGTCATAGACAGTATAAAAACGAAAAATATTTGGTTTCAATCCGAAAACTTTCTAAGGCTCTTCTACTCTGTAAACTAAATGACTGCCGCTAAGACCGAAAATATATGCATATATTCCGATGAATATAGTACACTTCGATTCTGATAAAATACCAACATTTTCAGACTGTCAACAACAGAAAATTACACACAAAATCTGTACGTTATTTCCTCTCAATAATGGTTAAGCACTTGATCTGTTACTGAGAAAAGATGACAAATGTTCAGGCTTTCCTTTCACTTCGTTGCAGATGCAATTAGAAACACTATCGGTACATAGAGAGACGAAGGCATGCACAGCATAAAAGAATCCTAGTTCGCCCATTCGAATAGACAGCTTATAATTAGTGTTTTCACTAGCATCATGTTTTTGGCCTCAGAAGTCTGTTCCCATCAACCACAGAAAATCGTCTTTCATACCTAACAAGAGGACTCTCATTCCGCCACTACTCATTTAATACTAAGTTTTAACGTGCATAAAAAATCCTAGAATTCATGAGATACATAATAACACTCATAAGATTCATGCAACAACTATGGACGACCATCTATGATCTGTCGGATATCAGGCTTCACGAAATTTTCCGCAGACAGTAAGTTATTAGTTCCAAATAAGGATGAAACTGATCTACTGGATGAGTGGCTTTTCCTAAATTTTAAAATGCTCAATTTTTACAAAGTTATTTATAATGAGATTGATGTTTATACTGAGCTCGCACACTTGGTTTAAACAATTTTATCACCATCCGCGCAGTCAATGTTCGCATAATTATATAAATGAATGCACTCGCAATAAACTCTATTATGAACATAGTAGTCTTTATCTTACAACCAGAATGTGACATCCAGATATACCAACATCTCAACGTGATGTCCTTTATTTGTGTGACTATGTGATTTTGATATACCGTAGTGTAAGCAGAAAACATTTAGTTACATACATGCGAGCAAGACCGTTTACTTTGTTCACTGGCGCAACAAGCATCTAGTAGGACGATATTTACAAACGGTCTTTACCAATGACATGCTGTTGGTCAACCCATCAACTTACAGACAGTCTACTGTGATACGGTTGCCACTCGTTAGTATAGATAGTCAATATGCATTCATGTGATTTTCTAGAGACAAACGCTAGATTTCGACCGGTACGGAACACAGATTTCCTCGAAGCTATTCTGAACTATTTCATCGTTTGTTAAGTACGAGGGTGTTTCCGTGGGGTATGAGCAATATAAAGTGCGAACAGCAACCATCGCGCACCCTTGCATCGATATATTAATTTGAACTTACGTCTGTACATTCATACAAAATTTCGCAACGTACAAATACATTGAAGCACTGCATGAGCACCTGTCAAGAAAAGGTAGCAAACCGTATATTCTACTAGCATTAAAGCTAACTTATTTCTTAGATAAATGCCAAATCCACTGTAACAACATAAATCCTATGAATCATAAAGCAACAGAACTATGAATCAAACTGCAGTTATGCGACAGTGAAGTATCAGTTTAACACGCTGATTTAAAGTTGATTTTATTAATAATAATAAATGCTCCAAAGTCGAATATATGGCTACCAACATAAAATTCCTCACCATTGCTAACTCTGGTCTCGCAATACGCTCACGTTCTTTCGTGATTTCATGTTCAATTGATTCTCGAATCGCCTGCTTGCACGCTCTTTGGCAAATCTCTGTCAAATCTGCACCCGAGAAGCCCTGGGTGTTCTTTGCCAAAAATGTCAAATCCACATCCTACAAAAGAACAAATAAAATACCAACATGAAAAAACCAATTGTACACACGGGCTATTACTTTAGATACCATAAAGGTAGAAACTAGGCAGATACTAGAAGGATCGAATTCTCGTCAAATTATAATCAAATAATTCTTAAATATTACACATTTACTATAATCAGGGTTGCGATCTTGATATAAACACCTGACCCATTAAGTAAATACATTTGTCAGTATAAACTAATAATTGTAGTGTAGGAAAGGAAATTCAACCGGTACGTGAGCTCTCAATAAGGACGAAACCGGTCAACTGGATAAATTGCTTTTACTGGATGAATCACCTTTTTAAAACCAGTCGCACGCAGTCATTGGCGGTCGTTTTGTTATGTTGTTCGACGACTGGTTAAATAAAATAGGATTGGTGTTTACTTAAAACTCGCAAACTTGATTTGAAGAAATGTTTCCCACACCCGCGTAATCATTGCTGTTTTAATTGACTAATCTTAGCAGGTCAGGAATTTGGTGGTAAAGTGTAAAACTGCAAAATAAAAAGGCAAGAAATATATTATAAGATCGAAAGCATAAAGTGATTTAAATAAACTAAAAATTGTTTAATGTTAAAAATAAAAATTTAAAATAGGGTCGAAGGCAAAAATCACTCATCAATCAACATTACACAACTAAAACCATACGTTTAAATTTACCCGCGTAATCATAAATTTCACTTTTGCATAAAAATAAAAAATATAACAAACAATGAAAACTAGTTAGTAGCCAAACTAAAGCATATTAAAGAATAATCTAAGTGTCCAAACAGAAATATTAATCATTCGTAGTATATCGTTGTAATATTCGTTTAGCCTAATTAATTAATGATTATTCCTGCATAATTGTTCAGCAAATTAATTAACCTAATCAGATGATTATTAAGATACATTAAAAGGTTAACTTCGGATAACATAAACAACTACGGAAATATAATAATTCGTTAAGAATAAAAGCATAATTTACCCTTGCAATTGGTGACTTTCGTAAATTGGCCTTCAGAATTGCCATTCGTGATTTCTCGTCAGGCAACGGAATATAGATCAACTGATCTAATCGTCCTGGGCGCAAAATAGCTCCGTCAATTATATCCGGTCTGTTAGTAGCACCGATAATAAACACATTCTTTTTCGCCGACATACCGTCCATTTCGGTTAACATCTGATTAATCACGCGATCGGCAGCTCCACCAGCATCCCCTGCACTGCCTCCTCGTGCCTAATAGAAAAAAGTAACAAAGAGGATATCGGAATATGGAAGCTCATAATATAAAAATATTATCAAAGCTAAACAAATGACAAAATGCAGATTAAAAAAACCGAGTGAATACAGACAAGACATAAGGTTAATATAAAGTTCAGTTGAGTGTGCTCGGTGTGAATATTGGATTGTAGCCAACAATAAAAGGCAATTATGCTTTTAAAAAGACAAAATAAATGGTAAAAATATAACGCACGTTTACTTAAATACACGATGTCACAGCAGAAGCAATATTGCACAATGCTGATGTTGAAGGCAACAATAATAATAAACTGATCTGGATCTCGCACACGGCAGGATCCAGAGCCAATACCTGTAGAGCATAATTTACAAGGCCTTCTCACTAAGGACACATTTTCGCCAATTCAATTGTCTCCTACTTAGTGAGACTACGGTACGCTATGATCTAGTAAGCGAAATCGCGAATAATATAATCCGGCTAAGAAACGGTTGGCCAACCTTCTCTGCAGTTCGAGTCAATTACCAAATTTGCTTCGATGGCCAGACGAGAAAGGTAAAATGGCCTGCACAACCAGTCTCTTGCAATTTAACCGACGCCACACAATAAAGACCGATGATGATGATGCGCCAAAGAAAGGCAGCATACATCTGATTTGTTTATAAACTTATCTTATGTGTAATGCCCCCTGGAGCGCAGCTTTCAATGGACTGAACTAAATTGAGCGAATACACACGTTTTTCCTGTCTCCGCAGCATAAAGCAATATCGACACTACGCCTGACTTGAATATTTTGGATCTGGTGCTCAGTGAAATAGACAAGTGATTCCAGGGATTTGTAAAATTTTCAAAAAGCAGCAGCAGCAATGTTAACACGATTGGAAATCTCGGCAGTAGCCGATCCATCTTGCGTCACTATAAATATTAGGTAAATGAAATGCGCGACCACTTGCAGTAAGGCGCCATTAAACACGTGCTTCGGCTTAGAATTTAAATTGGTCATAACGGTAGTTTTTATGCGTTTAATCTCGGACAGAAATGGGCACACTTGTTCGCTCTTTGAAGCTCGTCGTCCTTTGTCACCAGAGCAGCATCGTGAGCGTATTCGTGGTCAACTAGCCGGCCATAACTCTTGAATGTTAGAATGACTTCAGCAATGGCCACATCGGTTAGATAATAAAGAATAGTGAGAGCAATTACATTATTATCGTATGCCGGAGCAAATCGTAGAAGCTTCAGAACCCTAACTAGTGATATGTGCGGAGGACACATTATAACAGACTTCAAGCTACCAAATAATTTTTTCTCAGACGCCGTCATTTAGCGTAGTTAGAAATAGGCTTATCCGCGAGGCAAATTCAATAGCAGCAGGAAGCAAGAATATTGAGCCGCTGATACTGGTAGCGCAGAAATTTTGTTCGTGTTTTACATTCCCACAAGAAATCCTCTCCGAGTTTTTTCTAACTAGCTTCTCTCGCTCTACGCGATTCATTTGAGAATAATAGCAGTGACCAACTATGATGCAACACAGAGCAATCTGATATTACGGTAGACAAAACGGTACCGCAACTCATTTAATAATTTTGAGGTATCATTTAATTGCTAACCACGCCGTTTGCAATGTGCCAAATCGATGAGTTTTTTTAGAGGTCGAAGGTAGCAATCACTAAACTAAAATATATAAAAATTTAAGACCAGGACTGAGGCCGGTTAGTTGCTATAACAATCTCAATAAGCATTTATAGAGACCAGTCATCATTTCATCACTTTTTGCAATCCCACTCTCATAAATACATTTCTATTATACAATTCCGGAGCCTGATGTATCTTTTCACATTCCTTATAAGTTCTATTGTTATTGATTATGTAAGCGTGCTAATCACCCTCACGCACACACCCATACATAATCACAATTTCTATCTGTAACATACTCTCAATGGTCGAGCTAAATTGTCACAGTTACCAAAAATATTCTTTAAACCCCTGAAAAGACAAAAGATTTAGAATGAGCTGATATAGCCTGAAAGAGATACCTACTTATGCAACGAATAGAATTCGAAGCCGCGTCGACCTGCAATTTACAAAGGCAACCATACATCCGATTCTAAAAAGATATTGCTCGTATTATTTACTTATGATTAACAAATGAACTATAGAAGCATTTACTGATCGGAATCTAGCGCATTATCTGATAAGTCATTCATGCAAAGCGTAAAAATACTGTATTATGAATACCGATATCAGATAGTAAAGTACACTAATCATAATATTCGTTAACTTTAAATTTTTTGCGGAATTATACTACATGAAACTTACCTTCGCAATGGAATCCAATTCATCGAAGAACAGGACACACGGGGCAGCTTGTCGGGCTTTATCAAATATATCACGTACGTTAGCTTCGGATTCACCAAACCACATAGTAAGAAGCTCTGGACCTTTAATACTTATAAAGTTGGCCTGGCACTCGTTCGCTATAGCTTTGGCCAATAGGGTCTTACCACAACCAGGAGGGCCATAGAACAGTACACCCTTACTGGGAGTCATGCCAAATTTAAGGAATTTATCGGGATGCTCGACAGGATATTGAACAAGCTCCTGAAGTTCGCGTTTGACGTTCTCCAAACCACCGATATCTTCCCATGTAACATTCGGCACTTCAACCGTGGTTTCTCGTAAAGCAGATGGGTTGCTTTTCCCAAGCGCCCAGCGAAAATCATCGGCAGAAACAGCTAGTGAATCAAGAACTTCCGCATCAATCGTGTCATCTTCTAGATCTATCAGGTCCATCTTGTTTCTGATCTGTTGCAATGCCGCCTCAGAGCACAATGCAGCCAAATCAGCACCAACATGACCATGAGCTTCATTTGCAATTTGTTCTAAATCAACATCAGCAGCTAGTCTCATGTTTTTGGTATGAATTCTCAGCACTTCGAGTCGACCAGTACTATCCGGAATACCAATTTCTACTTCACGATCAAATCTACCAAAGCGACGCAGAGCTGGATCAATACTGTTTGGTCGATTAGTTGCCGCCATCACAATGACATGACTACGCTTTTTTAATCCGTCCATTAAGGTCAACAATTGTGACACAATACGGCGCTCAACTTCACCATGTGTCTTCTCTCGTTTCGGTGCAATGGCATCTAACTCATCAATAAATATAATAGCGGGCGAGTTCTTCTCAGCCTCCTCAAAGGCTTTACGTAAATTCGATTCAGATTCCCCTGCCAATTTAGACATGATTTCAGGTCCATTAATTAAAAAGAAAAAGCTGCCACTTTCATTAGCCACTGCTCTAGCAATAAGGGTCTTTCCTGTTCCAGGTGGCCCATAAAGCAAGATACCACGCGGTGGCTTGACACCAATCGCTTTGAACAGTTGTGGATGACGAAGTGGAAGCTCAACCATCTCTTTAATCTCAGCTAACTGCTTTCGACAACCACCGATATCATCATAGCCAATTTCATTTAATCGCTCATCTTCATCTTCACGTTTAACTGGATCCCCCTCAGCAAATATTACAGTATCTGGTGCAACAATACAATATGGAGAAGGATCGGTCTCTATAACTTTGAATTCAACTTTTCGCATTCCACCTCTCACCGTAAATATATCATCTTTTCTAAGAGGTCGATATGATTCAATGAAATATGGCTTCAAAAATACATCGAAGAGATTACTAAAAATAACAAAGAAAAACTCACCCACTGACTCCAGCAATAGAATCATCGATAGGTAAAACGTGAACTCTTCGACCATACTCAATGTCAGAACATGGGTGAACAGTGACAATATCACCGAGACGCACCCGAAGATTACTCCGTACACAACGGTTAACTCTAATTTTGTCACCAACACATGTATCATCAACAAGAGCAACACAAACCGTGTCACGGCGCTTTCTACCTTTTAGTAATACACTGTCACCTCGAAAAAGCGAAAGCTCGTCCAATTTGGCCTACAAATATGACAAAAGTCAACTACCTGCGTCATGGACACAACAGAATTGTCATCATTAATGGCTTCATCCACAATAAGTCTGTTTGGTTTTTTCTTTTTGACCAAGGGAACGCTAGGCTTAGCACTACGAAAATATATCAAATAAAACCTACGAGTCTCCACTGTCCATTATTGAGCAACAGCTGATTACGTTATGACTCAACTACAAAATCGAAAGTGCTCGACAATCATAAATGCCTATTAAAAGACAAAATTAAAAATAATAAAAGTTTAAAAGAATTTTTTTATATGTTTAACGTTGTTTAACCAAAGTAACAATTAGTTATAAACATATCTCTGTTTTGTAATTATTATTTTATATGTCAGTTGCGTACTCTAAGATTTATGCTTATAAAAACCGATAATTAAATTAAATAGGCAAGACATATATTGTAAATAATGTATTTAAATAATTTATTCATATTATTAAAATAAATTTTATTGTTTTTTGCTACTATTGTGTTTTTACAAAGAAATAATTTACTTGATTTTATGGACCTCTTAGAATTAATTGCATTCGTGGACTTAATTTGTATTTTTACAGTATTTCATAATTAACCGTTCATACTAAATATAAATTGATCCGGCCTAAATTGTAGAGGCTCCAGTCCTATTAGCTGATGAGAGCCCCATAGATGCCAAGTCCAATCCAGTTTTAGTGTACACATGGAAGTCTGATAAGTTAGTTTTCTCTTTAACTAAATTATCAGCGTCCTCAAATTTAAAATTGGCCTCCATGTTAATCAAAGTAATGCTAGACCAAATATATATATATATATATATATAACCTGTATTCGTTGTATTATAATTTTTTGTTAAAATCAAAATTGTAATGGGAAACCAGAAAGTTACTGCAATTAACAGAGCAAGTCAAAGTACATCCGGAATACAGTACAGGAAACTCAAATCTGACAACTAAACAATTCTTTCATAGTTTACCATTTTAAGTGTGCATGATTCTCTAATTTATTTTTAAAAATTCATTTATTAATGAAATAATTGTTGTTATTTAGAACTAATACGAAGATGTTGAAAGCACTTGTAGCAGCCTTATCGTTAAATATTTTGCTAGTCACTATTCTACTCAACTATGAATATCGCTACTTTTGAATTTTATATTGGCCTTTTCAAGTGCTGGTCCAGATGGCTTCTGTTGCAAAACTAAAAGTTATTAATTTTGACCAAAATGCTATATTTTATACTTAATTACTATATATGCTTTGTAAACTTAGTAACACTTCAGTTGTCTAGATTTTCGTTATCATAAGTACCATTTCCTGACGATATTCTCTTGTTATGCCTTCATAACTTTGATTAACATCGTGTTTGTAGATACCTTATCTATCGATGCTTTATCAGGAACATTATTTTGTTTTTCCACAGTTACGTTATTGCGACATCGATTTTATGGTTTTTATTGTTATCTCAACGAAATCGTGAAGAGAGCTTAATCATAATTTTTTTCATTCACCTCCACATATCCTACCTTTAATTTGTTATTTCAATGGCTGGATCTGTTGGCTTTTGTTGACAAATAAATGTATTATTATTATTATTATTATTATTATTATTATTTATTCAAAACCTTTGCTTTTGAAATCGATTTCTATTGCAGATATTTGTATGGCGGCAGTTTGCAGTCTGTTGTATATATTCATACATATTTTGTATTGGCTTAATCTGCATTATCATTTTTTTAAATTGCTTGTAACTGCCGCAAACGTCTGTACATAATCCTTTTTATTTATATCTGGATCATTTCAATTAATGGTTAAGATGGAATTTTCACCAACTAAAAATCGAATACTCGTTTTTGTAAAAAATCTCATCTGGCTGCAACTTTGAAAAGATAAAGATTCGACTAGGATTATATCAGGTTTCCAGTTGAATGGCACGGTATCTTATAAATTTCACAAATAATAATCATATACGTAAACTATATGAAATGGATTTTCTGATTCGATTAACGTAATTACAAATATAAATGCTTACCTCTTGATTTCTGATGCTGGATACTATACTTTGCCGTTTGTTTGTACCTCACAAGAAAATATAAGAATCTACATCTTAACATTATGTACATAAGTTGTATTATTTTCTAGTGCATAATTAAGATGATTATTCGTAAATTACATAAAATGGTTTAATTTGTCGCGTTTCTTTGAAATTGCTTTGTTTAATTAACTGTGCTATCATATACGAAAAATGTTGCCTGTTTTGTGTGGCATTTGGCAGTCGGTTAGTATATTGCACCGATTTTAAATATATTGTTCATACTTTATGAATAAGTTGTGGAGGCATGATAAGTCAAATTTGAATTCAACTTTTCCTATTTCTGTGGAAAGGCTATTTGGATATTTAATAACTGTATTAGGGTCCAGTTTTTGCGTATTTAATTCCATTAAAGAAAAGGCTGTTCTTTCTACACTTAGAGTGAGTAGGTTAATGGGATCGATCTTTTCTGAGCGCAATAAGGTGAAAAATGTGCATCTTAGGAAGTATCTTTGAAGTTGGATAGTTCATTGCTTATAGGGTTTCAAATAATAGTTGCATATTCGAGAAAATGTCTTACAAAAGCTTAAACAGAATAAGTCTGAGCTCATTGTGTTTGTATTAGTATCCGAGTGATCAAATGTTTGACTTCGTTTATGATAGTTATAATATTAAATTTTATACATATGTTATTTGCAAGAATAATTCTGAGATAATCCATTTTGTTTTTTAGGCATGATTTCTCATGTTTTTGTGTCTTATTATCGAATTTTAAGAAAGTTGAAATAAATGTGTTAATTTATGTGGTGGATTTTGGTGTATGCAGCGCATATTATGAATTTGTTCGTAATAATTTGTAATGTTTGTGCATTACTTACTCGTTTGAATATATACACTATTGAGGTGTTATCTGCATATTTTGTTTTTCTAGTCCAACTGTGCAGCTTATCAATAGCAAGACTGTTTATAAAAAATGAGTCTTCATATAAATCCCATAGAACTTTAGCATTAATCGAAAATGGATGATGTTATTATTTCAAATGTGATTACGGTTTTCCAAAAGGAAATGTATTTGAAGATAAATTATTGTGCATATGCAAGCGTTTATGTGAACAAGTTCCATAATTTTAATGGATAAAAGATTTGTTATTGGCTTTAGATTCTGAAATTTATTTTTTGTTTTGGTTTTTGGTAATAAGTTGAATCGTTTGTATTAAATTTGATCTGGAATATTCTGAGACAGTGCGTTGTTTTAGCGAATGTGACTCCCGTCCTTACTAACTACTTCAAATATCTGGTTGCCATACATAGGATCGCTAAATATTTTCTGTACTTTGGAACACGGAATTTATTTATTTTGGAATTTTTGATAACCAAGGCTAGTGGATACATTTAACTTGATCCTGCTTCAGATTAATAACGCATTCCAGGTTCGTTGCAGAATGGTTTACGATTCCAGAGCATATTCATCTGATATCTTAAAGGAGTTAGTCTAGTGGATTAAACTGTAAAGTTTTGAATTTCGAACACTAGGTAGATTTACAAATATACTATGCCTGCATAGTATTCTTATATTCAGAAAAAACGAATCGGGCATTAGGGAGGCGCTGATTCTATAACGGAAAAAGAGCTTCAACAAAATATGACGATCGTGCCAGGGATCTATTTAAGGAGAGGTCTACAAAATTTGGTGACTACGCTGATGATCGTTTAAAGTAGAGGTCTAAAAAATAAACGACCACACCGGCCTCAAGTCCATTGGAACATGTCAGTACGAGACCATACGAACTTAATGAGCACATGGAGTTCCAAAAACATTTTTGAAACTTTAGGCCATGCAATACGAGATAAGTTGTATTCTCTGCCAATGGATCAGTTTCTAGCGAAAATGGGAAGATGTTTTAAAATGCCAGATTGAGATCTTGAGATGTGAATATAGGCGCTAAGCTGAGAGATTGGCAATCTAGTAAGATTTTAAGAGGCCCACGTGAATTGTGATTATTGCACCACAAATATGAATAGCTTGGCACATATCAAGAGAACAGCTGCCTTTTCCACGGATTGGAAGGCCGCACTAGTCCAGTAGAGAGGAACGGTTGTCCAGGAAAATACCATTAACTCCCGCTCGTAGAAGCCAAAACAGAGTAGCCTTATTAAGGCTTCAATGTGTTCCAAAAATAATTACATTGAAGTATTGGAGAAATTCTTATACGAAAGCCTTAATAATTTATGGCAAAACAAGCTGCAAGAAATTTTTGGAGATCTGCTTAAATGATCTCAAGGATGTTTTGGGATTGAACATTATCCAATTCGGGGCGAGTTAACCCGATTTATATCGTTAATCTACATAGGCGCGGCTATAACCATATTATGGTCAGATATGGCTGAAATAAATTTTCCCACATTTAATTATCCTTTATGGCGCGCAAAACGATTTCCTATAGGACTTATTGAGATTGAATAACAGCCCGTACCATTAGAGAAGAAGCCTTCCTACAGTTGGATTTTTTGGTCGCTAACATACAAGGTACCGCAATTTTTTGGCATTGAATCATAAGATTAGAGCTATATGAATTGGTATAGGATTCTTGATCAAACAGGGATCAGTGCGAACGTGGCAAGTTCAGTTCACTTCCACTTAAACCGTTTTAAATTCTCTTAATGATATTATTTTTTATGCACTATGTGGTTTTGTCTCAAATCACTCATTTGTAATTCTAGTTGTAGATGAGTTTTATAAAACAAATTAAAATTTGTACGATGCCACACGAATATGTTAAGTTGGAAAAATAGAAAATGGCGCAAGAGGTACACCTTTCTATTGTATTTCAGATTGTATTAAATGGGCATAAGTCATCAGTCTCAAGTGTAAGACTATTCAACACATGTAGGAGAGTATTATCTGGAAGCTACGATAAGTCAATAAAAATTTGGTGTATTGACAAAAAGGAAAATGTTTATTCTTGTACAAAGCACAGCGAATTAGTTTCCTGTGTAAGGTTATCGCTAGATGATAGCAGGTTTTGTTTAATTTTAGACAAATTTTTTATTTAGATTTTATACCACAGCATTTGATGGAGAGTTTCATGAATCTGATAGCTTCACAGGACAGACAATCGTAAATATTTTTTCATCAATTTTAAGAATACTAACGACATTGGCGCCGCAATCACGAATATGGAAGTCGAAGCTAGACTGAGCCTGGTCGCATTATGCTTGGATGGAATAAATGGAATCGCTTTATTGGACACACGAACATCTAGAAATGTGCGTTTATTAAAAAGTGCGTACTCTAGATTTGTATATTTTAGAGCTTTTTACAAACACGCCTACCTGTGTTTCATTTTCAGGCGATTCATCTCGTCTTGTCGCTGGCTCAATTGATGGCACGGCTAAAATATTTGATCTTCGAAGTAACAAAGTTACAATAAGTATAAGGCATGCAATATTTACTTATTATTTCAAAGTGAAAAAGGACACGTTTTATCAACAACTTCGTTTTATTCTAACGATAGACACTTGATCACTACGTCATGGAATAGGTCAATATGCAATTATGATATATGCACTGGGGAATATAGACGATGCGGCCCTAAACATCTTTATTCTGGTCATGATGGATGCATTTCAAGCATAAGTTTGACAAAAAACGGTAAAATTGGTATTTTTATTTTAAGAGTCAATTTCGGCCACTGGTGGCTATGACAGTTTCATAAACATATGGGACTTAAGTAAATTAAAGAAACTGGCCGTGCTGAAGGTATGATGCTTTATTTAAGTGCTAGGGACATGATAGCGGTGTAATGGATGTTCATATATCAAGAAATGTACTTGCTTCTTCGTCAAAGGATACAACTGTTCGCATATGGGATTTAGAAAACAGTTTTATCATCAAAGAGAAACAAACAGACGATTACTATTCTGTGCTTAAAGTAAGATAACGTATTTGATGCTGAATATTTCGCGATGAATAATTTAATTTCATGATTAATTTTGTAGCTCTACAAGATAAATTAGATAAACTGTAAATGACTATGTAGATTGATAAATTAAAACCGGCATTGAACAGAAGGATGCTTCATAAGATAAGTTGCGTATCGCAACTTGAGTATTCATTTTTTAATTTTAGTATGTCATTGTAAGTAATTTAAATTTTAATGATTTTCATCTGACTCGAACATAATTCACCTAACACGTTTATGCTTTATGTTATTTAATATTACCTCTTCTTATCAATTGTTGATGAGAAATAATATTTTAATCATCAAAACATTTTGTATTTTGCAGTTTATACCATTTATTCGAACATGGGATTTTGCATTTCAGAATTAGCTTTCTCTTTATTCGAAGAAAATTTAACCAAACATTTACAAGAAAGAATATTTGGAATGTTCACAAATTATGGAAAACAATACGGTTGGATAATTTATTTTTTGGTAGTATTATTTCGTTTATTCTCACAGCACCAATTATATTCTAAAAACCTTTGAGAAGCTCATTATGGTCGCAAATACTAGTACACTTATGTGGCAAATATTGTTGCAGTACTGACAAAAGTCTCGTTATTTTAACGCTAATTCTACGAGTAGCTTACAGACCAATTCTAGATGCTGGTCACAGACGCAACCAATACAATCAAAAAGCAAATTTATTTGGTTAGCATTTTCGTAACAAATTGAGAGAAGTACAAGAACCTAAGATCAATAACATTCGAATTTACATTGAGAACATAGGCACACCGAATAGTGCTACATGCCTGTTAAGTGTAATTGTATGCATTATGAGTTCGCGTACAAACATCATGTAGTCATCTAGATAACTATATAGGCAGACTGCGACTAACGTCACTAAACAGCACTAACATAACTGTTGAGTTGTCTGTTCTAGAACACTCAAGAAGCAAGGTGAATTTAAAACAAGTGAAGTCGATAGCCTTTAACGTGTAGGAATAATTTTTAGTTTATTTTACGCAAAATCTACAATTAATAGTAGCCGTAGTGAGAACTTTTGGCTCAATCACTTCGTATCCTATATATTATGTGCTAACACTAGCTACAAATTAAATGCCGAAAGTTCATATGGATTGTCGTACGCGACAACGTTTATGTTTAAATGAACATAGGTTGCGGGGGAGGTGACAACAATTACTGTAATCAAGGTTGCGATCCTGATATGAACACCTGATCCATTATAATAATAATAAATTTATTTGAAAACAAAGACCAACAGGCCCAACAGTTGAAATGATGAGGTAGAAATCAAAAGTAGGATATGTAAATTTGAATGTAATTGTGATTAGCAAATTATATAACCACAGGGGAGGAGGGAGTTGAGAAAGAGAAGTCCTTTCATCAACTTCGTAATAGATCGTTCTGATGGAATGGAGATTTCAGTGGACTAGGAATGATCGGCTAGATAGAAGAGTCTGTACGCTAATGTTGCGTACAGGGGTCATTGACTTCAGTTGAGTGAAGTTGCGGCTGATGGAAAGCGTGGAGGAACCAGCGTTCGATGAATATTAGATGGTCCAGAAGTATTTTAAGTTTCCGATTGTTTGCTGAAACAAAAAGAAGAGCGTTGAATACACTTGTGTCTTTGGAGAAGAGATATATTTTATTAAATAGAGAGGGGGTGTGGCTAGATTGGATTGAAGAGTTTCTATGGCGTGTAGCATAGTGGCGACTTGGGTGAGCAAATTTTGATAGTGATAGACTAGCTGTGATCTTATGAACGAAAGAAATGACTCTTAAGTGACGGTAAACCATAGCGGAAGAAGGTTAACTAGGAGTAGGCGTTCCCGATTATTCTGGCTGTGAGGGAAGACTCTCTTTAAAAATCTGGAAGAAATCTGCTCGATGGCGTAAGAGGAAGCTAGAGTGAGAGAGCAATAGAATTCGCTAGTGTATGATATGAGAGGTAGGACATAGACTTTAAACAATGTGAGTTGGAGGGAGGGGCTGGTAGCCTTGAAGCAGATTAAACGGGCCCACTTGCAGAGTTTGGAGGTAGTATGTTGAAGATGTGGGGAAAAGTCTAGCGATTTAGAAAAGGAGATACCAAGGTGCTTGGCCGAGTCAATTAATTCAACATCAAAGGGGAAAACTTGTATCTGGGAGAGAACAGAATGGGCCAGAGGTAGGTTTCATCAAACGAGTTTTATCGGGGTTCATTTTAAGACCCATTATGCTAAGCTGCAAGTGTAACAAAGATAACAGCTGAGTGATAAGATATAGGGAGGAATTGGATGCTGTGGGGTTGCTGAATACAACTACCATGTCATCTGTATACTTGAACAGCTTGAATAGGCTGTCATCAACCTGCACTTGAGCGAGTGTTAGGTTGAATAATATAGGGCCAAGTACAGAGCCCTGGGGAACTCCAGATAGGCTAATGGCTGACCTTGAGCGACTATTTCCGACTTTTACAGTTGTGTAACTGTGTCGGAGATAGAAAGTGATAAGATTGAGGACATTGCCGCAAATACCACTGTTTAACAAAGCGGATTCAATTGCCGAGAATGACAGTGAATGAAAGGCCTTGGAAACATTAAGGGAGAGAAGAGTGCATTCATGACCCATAGAGATAGAGGAGTAACAGTGATCAAGGACACTAAGTTGGTAGAAGAGGAACGACCATTCATGAAGCCATATTAATCATCGAGGAGCAGAAGTTACTTCTAGATTTGATGAAGGGGTAGATCAAGTTATACAAAACCCTGTCGAAGATTTAAGTAAAAGAAGGGACGATAGTAATAGGGCGGAGATCTTTGAATTAGGAGATTGACGATGCACCATTTTTTGGGATAGGAGAGATCATCGAGTTAAGACATTCTGGGGGAAGATAGGTAGTTTCAAGGCATCGATTGAAAACATCGGCGAGCAGAGAGAAAAGATTCGAACCAAGAAGTGCAATCATCCTGACAGAGACACCATACTGATCAAATTGGTGTTTAGATTTTATGTATTTGATAGATTGAACGACGGAGGCTGGCGAAATAATGAACCAACGTAGGTTCTCAGCGTCTCCGTTGTCAAGCGTCTCAGCAGGCGGAGTGGGAATGGAGAAAGAGTCTAGAAGATAGTTGATATAATCGTCTGAAAAGGTATAAGGTATTATTATAATCAAGGTTGCGGTCTTAATATAAACACCTAACGCATTAATTACTTACATATGTCAGTATAAACTAAGAATTTTATAGTGTAGAAAAGGCAATTTATCCAGTAGACCGGTTTCGTCCTTATTGGGAACTCATCATGTACTGGGCAGAATTTGCCGCGGACAGGACTCGAACCTGGGCACGTCTGCTTCGGAATCTGGTGCTCTAAGCACTGAGCTATCCTGCCGCACACTACACTACACACAATTTTCAGTTATATACTAACTAATGTAACTTGGTTAGTCTATTTTTCCTTTAGGTGGAGCTCATCCGGCATCCATTTAGACCCAAAGTTCCAACTAACCATCCCCAATCTGTCATTACTGAACAGACACCACACTACACGGGTAAGTGGTATTGAAATGAACATTTATATAATTAAACGAACATTGATTATAATAATTGTTATCACCACCCGCGCAACCAGTGTTCGTTTAGTTATATAAATGTTCATTTCAATACCACTTACCCATGTAGTGTGGTGTCTGTTCAGTAATGACAGATTGTGGATGGTAAGTTGGAACTTTGGGTCTAAATGAGATGGCTTCAACCTAAGGAAAATGAACCAATTACACGATGAACAGTGCTATAACTGAGGCCAGTAGTGTGTGGAACTCTTTCAGTGTTAGGCCTGTAGATCCAGGCCACTGGGAGTCCCAGCCCTGAAAATTCTGGCCAGTACATGGTTCCAATAAGGACAGGCTGTCCACTGAACCACTGCCTTTTCACACTGGCAATCACTTAGTTTATACTGAGATATGTAAGTAATTAATGGGTCAGGTGTTTATATCAAGACCGCAACCTTGATTATAATACTTGTTATCACCACCCGCGCAACCAATATTCGTTTAAAGGTATAAGGTACATAAATACATTTGGCAGTATAAAATAATCATTGCATAATTAAGAAAATTCAATTCATCCAGCCGACCGGTTTCGTCCTTATTGGGAACTCATGACGTACTGTCTGCGGAAAATTGTAGACAGTACGTGATGAGTTCTCAATAATGACGAAACCGGTCTCCTGGATGAATTACCTTTTCTACACTATAAAATGCTTAGCTTATACTGACAAACTTATGTACATGGTGTACATAATATATCAAGATCGCAAATATTCTGGCTTTTGGTATATGGGTTAAGAAAGTAATTACTGTGTAAGTAACACTATCAGTTACTTGACTCAAGTTTGCAGACTTAAGATGATCACAAGACTCATTTTAACCAATCATAAATCATAACAAGACTACCATCGTCTACACGTACGGACGCGTTTCGATCTCCAATGAACATCATCAGAGCCCGACGGCAAACTGACTAACGACCATCGAACTGCAATATGTTAATCAAATTGAAGATGTTTGTCGCATTTATGATGGCCTCGAATAAATTGCTATCGAATTGAATGTTGACTGAACTATTTATACTTAGACACAAGCATAAAAATTTTTAAGCTTTCTCAGCATTTCTGTAAGTTGTTTGATTAAGCATTCGTTTAGTGTGTTGGTGATTTTTATTGTAAGTTCGCAATAAATGTATGCTTAATTGAATAACCTATATACATGTTGTAAATACTGAAAAATAGTTCATTTTGTGAACGCATGGGAAACGTGCAGCCGTCATTCCAGTCATATACTATTTTTTTTTCGAGATTTTCAGTGATGAAATCCGCATTTTGTTATAATCAAGGTTGCGGTCTTGATATAAACACCTGACCCATTAATTAATTACATATGCCAGACCGCAACCTTGATTATAACAATTGTTATCACCACCCGCGCAACCAATGTTCGTTTAATGAAATCCGCATGTTTTATTTTTAATCTCTTATATTAAGTTTGCTTTCTGATCCTCGTCATTCTGTTTTCCATCCATATCTTAATATGATCAAGGAAAGTTGAAACGAATTTGTAAGTGTGACTCTCAGTAGTTTTGCCAATTTGTATGACTAGCTTATTAAAATGGGAGTGATGCACATTTAAATCCTAAAATTATATATATATATATATATATATATATATATATATATATATATATATATATATATATAATTTTTGGTCTGTAAACGATTTAGTAATTAATCTTTCAGTTAAACAATAGCTATGCAAATATTTAGATAAGTTGGCTTATGTTTGAATATTGGTTATGCTCTGTGTTAGTAAAGAATACTTCGTGGAGGGAAACCATAAATATCTACATTGTTTACAAAAGACTGACATATATGATTTTCTCACAATATTACCGTTTGAGTTTCAGCACAGCAATTTATTAAGCGCTGAAATGCGAACATAAGCACGAAAAATGTATTCTTGGAAGTATTATGATAGGTATACATAATAAAAAGTTTAATAATGTAAAACTAGGAATATAAACTAAAGAAAAAATGAACAACGATTTCGTACCATTTCAGAATTTTTGCTTACTAAGACATACACTGAGTTTTTAAATTTGTATGAAACCTCGGAGTCAAAGAAGAGTGGTATTTGAGAGAAATAGATAGGTGCGATGCTGACTATTGTATAATTACCTAATCTTTTTATGACTGACAAATTTCTGTTTCCAGCCCCACTTTTGAATGGAGGATTTACGGTTACCTTTTTCCGTCAGTAGCTCATTATAAAAAATAAAAATAAACTTATGGAGCACGTGTGCAATTTAATTTAAACTGCTTCATTTATACCTACGATGGGCTAATCTTTTGATACCTAATGGCTTTTTACTAGATACGCGCGCGTCGCATATGCCTGTGTCTATTTGCCTATTGATTCTAATTATTCATTTAAATATGTTTAACTACTGCATTTTAATTCAAACTTCCATGGTATTTAACGACAATACTTATCTTCACATACAAAAAATTATTTACAAATATGAATTTGAAAACGTCAGTTGTCAACTGGTTTACTTGAGAAAGTGAAAACAAAAATAAATTTTCTTTTAATCTAAAAACGATTCCGCCAGTAAGTACGAAACGAATGTGCATTGGATTATACCTTCTGTTCATACTGTCTTTGGTTTATCCTTCTGGTCACAAGTGAACTAATTTTTTACTAGGTTCGCAACACCTAATACATGCTTGCATATATATTAGTTCGCCTCAACAAATGGTATTTAACTGTTATATATTGAATTGAATGATGTCATGCTTACCGCGAAATGCGATAGCTGATATCTATCAAGGCACAGAGTGTATGGATTTACATGAGTAACAGGTGTTCAGAAATCGTTGTAATTCTCAATTTCGGTGAATTTTAGCATACATCGATATCCATCAGGTTGGTACCATTTATTGACTCGGCAACTATATTAGTACCATGTACCTTTTCGGTACATGGTATCGGTCACTAACACAATAGCTATGGTGTTAGTATACTTTACAGACTCGGCATATATTACATAGAATGAGTTATCGTTGAAGTCGAGACTTTTTATGATGTTAGCTAAACTACTGCATGTTAACACATGCGTCTAGGAGATTGTACAGCCCTATTATTCCACATTCTTCTACCAAATATATAGTGGTTAAAGGGCGTAATACCGGCTCCTACTGAAGAGTCGCCAGTACGCACGAAACGAATGTGCATGAGATTATACTTTCTGTTCATGCTGTCTTTGGTTTATCCTTCTGGAAAAAGTAAAGTAATTTGTTACTAGGTTCGCAACACGTAATACATACTTGCATATATATTAATTCTCCGCAACAAACAGTATTTAACCATCAGAAATACACCGAAAAATTTGTACAGAAACTTCAAATTAAAGAAATAAATAAGTAACAACTTGCACTTGACTTGTATAGCACAATAGTAATACCTGTTTACTAAATATTTTGTTTGCACAGCTACAGGCAACGTCTATCTATTACAATAGCTGCATATACAGAAAAACATAACCTTGCAACTATCCTTAATTGAAATGGAAAAGCGTTTTGTTGGTATGTCGTATTTTTCACCGGGAAAACATTTATTTATAGTTGTACGCGCACCATAAATCTTATTTTGTACGCAAGAAGTTGGTAGGGCTCCGGCAAGCTTGAATTCAATCTTCAACTGTTTCTGCCTAAATGAGATAAAATTTCATTTTAGGATTACATTAGATACAGATTTAGAGGTTGTTTTTTTGTGGATGTTATTTAAACTCAGCTGCCAATACGGAACGAATTCTATCTGTAATGTGTTCAATTGCATCTTCATATTTTTATTGTAATTAAATATGCACCAGTTTATTGTCAGCTGTGCAAACATTCAAAACACATTTTATTATATATAATGCTCTATTACACAATGTCTTATCTACATTTCAATGTGCAGTAGCTGTGGAAATATACATAATGCACTGCCTATATTTTCCTACAAAAGTCTGATCTCAACCATGTGCCTTCAGTTTCCCATTTGCGCGCGTCAGACTTGTTCTCTTACTATTTGAAATCACTTCATTTATGATGATCTTAAAGGCCAGAGAGTAACATAATGTAAATTCATGCTAGGGTAATTCATACATGAAGGCTTGACATGATAATTACTTAATAAAATAATAACAGCCGCAGGAAAAGTGGACAATTAACGTAAACTTCCATTGAAAAAATATTAAACTAGATGAGGATCCTAAGATAAATGATATCATAAGAAAACAGATATATAGATGCATTTTAAGAGATTTTATTGCAAAAAATTGATTAATAAATAGTACATTTATGAATGCTCATATGCGCTAATCTTAATGCAATATTATTGAATTTTGATGTAGCTCGTTTTCAGCTCTAAATCTTGCAATTGTAACTTCGGACTATTAGATAGTGCTGCGTTTTAAACGTAGCTTGAAGGTTCTTTGACCGCTGTTTAGTTAATGATATCATTTTGAACTAATTTCAATTGGTTATGTAATCAAACGCGCCGCCCTCTTATGATTGCATTTCGATGTGTCTATAATCATCCCAGTTAGTCTTATTTCCTGTCTCCACTAAAGGACGTGTCAGGTTAGATCTAGTAACACGTACATACATTCATTCATTTGTGCTTTCTTATTTTGATTGCGCGCATTTGTGTGTAATTTATGCACCCACAGAATATCTGAGGCTTCAGTTATTTAATTATATCTTTAAAGTTTATTGAACATGGTAACGAACTGTCTTAAAGCGGTTATTATATTGTATTTGAATACTATTGATCTAACCATTTTGTTTAGTTTGGAGTCTACGATTTTCACTCGTATTTATATAATTAAACGAACATTGGTTGTGCGGGTTGTGATAACTATAACTATAATCAAGGTAGCGATCTTGATACAAACACCTGACACATTATGTACATACATTTGTCGGTATAAACTAAGTATTATAAACTATAGAAAAGGTAATTCATTCCGTAGACCGGCTTCATCCTTATTGGGAACTCATCACGTACTTTCCAGAATTTGCCGCGGATAGAGCTCGAAACTGGGCGCGTCTGCTTTGAGATCTGTTGTTATAATCTCTGAGCTACCATTCCACATGCTAAATAGTTTCCAGTTACATACTAGCTAATGTTTCTTGGTTAGCCTTCCCTTTAGGTCGAGTCGCGGCAAATTCTGGACAGTACGTTATGAGTTGTCAATAAGGACAAAACCAGTCTACTGGATGAATTAAATGTTGATGTATATTGCGCAGTGCTGTCCTTCTTGTTTTTAATCTCTCCGCCATTTTCTTGTGCGGGACAATTGATAGCACTCGGTCGGTAAAATCTTGAATCCTTTACATTTCCAGGTGCACCGATTTTTTGGCCTTGACTGATGTGTTCTTAGAAACCCACCCTATTTGCTTACATGTAATTTTATATATATATATATATATATATATATATATATATATAGATAAATATATATACATATATATATATATAGGTATGTATATGGTTTGGACACAAATATTTGAATGGAAAAATAAATTTATACAAGACATGAGTATAAATGTGTATTTGATTGAGATAACATTCGTTAGAGTAGGCTCGTATTCGGTATTGTCAAAACGATAGACTAATACTATATTCTTTCAATAGGTTTACTAGCCTCTGTCTCTATAACCTATTACACAAATTATGAGATTAGGTAAACCGTGAATTTGAGGATTACTGCAATATGATTAAAATAAAAACATTTGTTGATCCTTCTACGCATCGGAAAAGTATTTTTTTAAATGGTGACATCACGGATCCATATGGTTTGCTTATGGTTTTTCTATAAATGTCACTTAAACAGAGTACACATATCTGTATATAGGTTTTTGTGTGGTTGGGGAGTGACGGATAAGTTTGTGTATGCATGTGAGCATAACAGAATAGGTATGACGACTGGATATTAGGGCAGACAGTACAAAATACATTATGAATTAAAATAAATATAAATAGATCTGTCTTGAATTAGGATGTCAAATTAGCCACACGTTGTTTTTTCCTGTGAGTATGGTGTCAAACCTGAAGATGGCATTGGAAAATTCGGAAAATCTGGTTCCGTCATTTTCAGACAAGCAGCTCATGGAAGGCTTTAAAATGAAGAATACACCAATCAAGGCCAAAAATCGGTGCACATGGAAATGTAAAGGTTTCAAGATTTTATACGAGTGCAATTAATTGTCCTGCACAAGAAAATGCGGAGAGATTACTGGATGGGTTGGATTTTCTACACTATAAAATACTTAGTTTATGAAGATAAATTGATGCATATAATGGATCAGGTGTTCACTCGCACTGTCAAACTTTACGTAACTTAGGTTAGGATTAAATCCAATTGAAACATCTCTAGTTCTTTGCATAAATCAAGGTTGCGAACCTGATCTAAAACAAATCTCATTATACATATGTTGGAAAAAGACATACAGACACATCTACAACAGTTTGTTATTGAGAGGTTAAACAATAAACTGTACAAGCTCCCTTGGCATGAGAAATGGTATACACACAGTTTAAACTATCGCAATCGAATTTAAGTTTAGTTCATTATGGAATAACTGACGATTTAGCAGGAGTAAAGAAAAGTTGATAGCACAAGTGCGAGATAGTTCGATTGGATATAGTAGAAAATATCACATATGTCGAATAATTGTACGAACAAAGGATAATTTTATTATCCGAAGTACTGTGTAATGATTAAACTGAGGGTTAAGTAGAACAAAAGTCGTTTTAGTAGATAGAAACGGACCGCCTGAGAATACTACTCTGAAAAATCTCTTTATAACCAGTTCCTCGTTTGAAAAGATGCGAGCCCGTTGCTGAAAAACATTTTGCAGAATGTCCGTGGAATTTTAAGAACTTGAACTATTGTATTTATGAGCTTCTTAGAATATACATTTTATATTACGCATTTAATTTATCATTTCAATTTGCTTGATGCAGCATTGGTTCGCGATATTTGAAAATGACTAAAATTCCTTTGTCTTAATTTATTGAAAATATTAGTGCGTGACATGCGAAAAGTCGTTCTTATGCAAGGAAACAACGAATGTCTCCACACCAAAATGCGAATTCTGCAGATCTGATGCACCAGATTTGTCAAATTTAGTCAACATTACGCGGCGATTATCAACTCTTAATGAAATCAACTAAAACTTTAACGTCGAAAAATAGTCATATCTTTATGCTGATTGACGTGTGGAAATAATATTATTTCAGTAGAATTCAGTTGGTTCTTTGTATACTTTAAAACAAATTTCAACATTAAAATACATTTTAGCGGCTCTCGCAAATTAATTCATTTCGTTGTTTTTGGTTGCGTGATATTTGATTAACTTCGAGGTTTCACAGAATCTTAATTATCCTGGAGAAGCCGGCAAAAATGTATCTATTTAATTTTTTATAATTATTAAATTTATTAAAATTGAGCTTTTTTAATGAGTGGTTCATTAAGGAAAATACATGTATTTGAATAACGCTTGCGAGCTTGATATAAACACCAATCTTACCGTATGTAACCATCCGCACAACATAGCAAAACTTTCGTCAGTCACACGTACTGACGCGTTTCAATCTACCGTGAATATCCTCAAAGCACGAAGGCAAACTGACTGGCGAGGATCAAACCGCAGTATATTCCAAAGGAATGCAAAATTAGATATGCGTCTTTCATTCATACTAATTTCACATATATTGTGCTGGACTGGAAATTTCGGCTGAAAAATTTCTATGCAGTTGCGAATAATAAAACTTTAGCGCTTTCGCCAGATATACAAATGTAATACACGCAATGAATTATATCCTGCGTGGCAGTTCTGCTGTTGTAAGATTGGTTACATACAACGGGATTGGTGTTTATATCACACATTTTTTTATGAATTACTCCTACTTTTACTTTCCTACGATAAATCATGAAAACTTTTCTATCTCTGCTAACGCCAGAGCTATGCATCATTTATTATCTACTGTGAAAATAAGGCATCGCATCCGGTATAATTAGTTTCACAAGGATTTAGCTGCCAGCCATGAGGAGGATAAGGAACCATTTTGACTTCATATTGCTAATGAAGCAACGTCGAATCCTGACAAAATATTCGAATTATACGCTCAGACCTAGCCTAGAAACAGTGATTATTGTGTGAAGATAGTGCGAGCGCCACCATTTTCTGAGGCGCAGCTCGTCAAGGACATTTATAATCATTTCACCACATAATTGGATTAATATGGGAAGTTCGAAGAGCAAACTATCGCAAAGTAATGAAAAACCGACGCTATGGTACCTATCTACTAAAAGGTACATTAAAACTCATGGTAACTACATTAATACCAGTTTTTTGTGTTTCACTAAAGGTGCGTATTGCGATTATCATCTGGATTTGTAGATCAATAAAAGCAATTTAAGCCAACGAGCAAAATCCTGGCATATTTGGATGCGAGGACAAAATGCTACAGCGAGCTATGCTAAGTGATGATGTGCCAATTAAATTGTTCAGATTGCTGTTGACTTCGCCTATATATTAACTGGATCGTTTATGCGTATTCCATCAGAATTTAATATTAACGTCATCCGGCTGAGACTTAATTTTCCCTATCAGCACGGTCAGTGTTCATTTTTACAGTTATTACACTTACTATTATTGAAATCTACACAAATACTTCATTTTTAATCAATTTTTTATAGAATTTTGATCGTAAGAAGCGCATCCATTTAATAAAGCAAAAATACATATATTTATTATTTTATATTCACCTTGGCTCGAAGGCCACTTCCATCATTGCGATAATTTCTTCATCCTAAAAAGTACAGTCCTGCGAGGACTTACAGTTTATATTGTGCCAGTCCTAGAAAGGCTCCTGTTGTGTTATCGGTTTCAATGATGGCTATTGCTACAGTTATGTATTAGGTTTTGCGAACCTAGTAACAAATTAGTTCAGTTGTGACCAGAGGATATAGGCATGAATTGAAGTATAATTTCATGCATTCGTTTCGAGCACTGGAGGACTCATCAGTAGGATCCGGTATTACGCCCTTAACACTATATATTTGGTAGAAGAATGTGGAATAATAGGACGGTACACATTCTTCTACCAAATATATAGTGGTTAAAGGCGTAATACCGGCTCCTACTGATGAGTCGCCAGTAAGCACGAACGAATGTGCATGAGATTATACTTTCCGTTCATGCTGCCTTTGGTTTATCCTTCTGGTCACAACTGAACTATTGTACTAGGTTCGCAAACCTAATACATACTTGCATATATATTAGTTCTTCGCAACAAACAGTATTTAACTGTAATATATTGAATTGAATGATGTCATGCTTACCGCGAAATGTGATAACTGATATCGATGAAGGCCAGAGTGTATGGTTTAACTGGAGTAACAGGTGTTCGGAAATTGTTGTAATTCTCAATTTGGGTGAACTTTAGCATAAATTTATATCCATCAGGTTGGTATCATGTACCGACTCGGAAACCATAGTGTTAGTATCCGGTACTCATCGATTTCAAAAAGGTATCAGTTACTAACACAATAACCATAGTGTTAGTATCCTTTACAGACTCGGTATATATATTATATAGTGTGAGTTAGCATTGAAGTCGTATTGTCGTTGACTTTAGATTATGTTAGCTTCACTATTACAGGTTTCACATTCGTCTAGGAGAGTTGTACCGTCCTATTATTCCACATTCTTTTACCAAATATATAGTGGTTAAAGGGCGTAATACCGGCTCCTACTGATGAATCGCCAGTAAGCACGAAACGAATGTGCATGAGATTATACTTTCCGTTCATGCTGCCTTTGGTTTATCCTTCTGGTCACAACTGAACTAATATGTTACTAGGTTCGCAAAACCTAATACATACTTGCATATATATTAGTTCTTCGCAACAAACAGTATTTAACTGTAATATATTGAATTGAATGATGTCATGCTTACCGCGAAATGTGATAACTGATATCGATGAAGGCCAGAGTGTATGGTTTAACTGGAGTAACAGGTGTTCGGAAATTGTTGTAATTCTCAATTTGGGTGAACTTTAGCATAAATTTATATCCATCAGGTTGGTATCATGTACCGACTCGGAAACCATAGTGTTAGTATCCGGTACTCATCGATTTCAAAAAGGTATCAGTTACTAACACAATAGCCATAGTGTTAGTATCCTTTACAGACTCGGTATATATATTATATAGTGTGAGTTAGCATTGAAGTCGTATTGTCGTTGACTTTAGATTATGTTAGCTTCACTATTACAGGTTTACACATTCGTCTAGGAGATTGTACCGTCCTATTATTCCACATTCTTTTACCAAATATATAGTGGTTAAAGGGCGTAATACCGGCTCCTACTGATGAGTCGCCAGTAAGCACGAAACGAATGTGCATGAGATTATACTTTCCGTTCATGCTGCCTTTGGTTTATCCTTCTGGTCACAACTGAACTAATTTGTTACTAGGTTCGCAAAACCTAATACATACTTGCATATATATTAGCTCTTCGCAACAAACAGTATTTAACTGTAATATATTGAATTGAATGATGTCATGCTTACCGCGAAATGTGATAACTGATATCGATGAAGGCCAGAGTGTATGGTTTAACTGGAGTAACAGGTGTTCGGAAATTGTTGTAATTCTCAATTTGGGTGAACTTTAGCATAAATTTATATCCATCAGGTTGGTATCATGTACCGACTCGGAAACCATAGTGTTAGTATCCGGTACTCATCGATTTCAAAAAAAGTATCAGTTACTAACACAATAGCCATAGTGTTAGTATCCCTTACAGACTCGGTATATATATTATATAGTGTGAGTTAGCATTGAAGTCGTATTGTCGTTGACTTTAGATTATGTTAGCTTCACTATTACGGGTTTACACATTCGTCTAGGAGATTGTACCGTCCTATTATTCCACATTCATCTACCAAATATATAGTGGTTAAAGGGCGTAATACCGGCTCCTACTGATGAGTCGCCAGTAAGCACGAAACGAATGTGCATGAGATTATACTTTCCGTTCATGCTACCTTTGGTTTATCCTTCTGGTCACAACTGAACTAATTTGTTACTAGGTGCGCAACACCTAATACATACTTGCATATATATTAGTTCTTCGCAACAAACAGTATTTAACTGTAATATATTGCTACAGTTGCTTGATGACGCATCGGCCATTAGTCGCAATACGTCTTACAGAATATCATGAGATTAGCTCGGACATTCCACGAGTTTTGGTTTAGCCAATTTTTTAAAAATTATGTTGCCGATGCGGTAGTCACCGCAAAACTCCCCAGGGTGAAAACTTGTGTGTGTCGCCTGAAAACTCACCTTGAGTACGCTGCTGATGCTGTTCCAATGATAGAGATAAAAAACGAACCCAAGAAAGCTGTTAAGGGCGCTGAGAGATTGTCTACTGTTAGGAGCCCAAGCTTGGCGTATCTAAATCCGTTATTTTAACTAAATTTGATCCAATGTCTAAAAATATTCCGAACTGTGCTCGGGTTCCAATGGTCGGCGGTACTGTTTATCAAGGTTCTTTGGTTGAAGCAGAAATTTCGAGGCCTATTAGCCTGGCTACAGCTGCCTTTGCGAAGTATGCAATCCATCTCGTACCGCTAGTCAATTTCAATGAGCATAAATTCAACCGTCTTTAATTCGTGCATACAGTCGATCCTCATTGACGTTGTGAGATGACATTCTATATCTACCAGCACATTTACAGCTTTATAAATCGAACAAACCAGTTCTGTTGAGTTCCTCTTTATTGTATTATGACTGCAGTAAATCTGTATGAAATATTTGTTTTTAATGAGAATTACACTTCCTGCTTGTCCACTAATAGAAACAGTTCAGGTAAATGTGGAGCGTAGCCCAAAATAACATCGTGATCTTTGATAGAAATTTTGTTTGTTTTCTTATTTTGCGTTAGCTTATTCCAAATAAGGCTCTCCTGTATACAGTTACTTATCGAATACACCTATCTATAGACAATTTTAAGATTACATACATTTAATTTTATATATTATTCCTTAAAATATTAACAAATAGTTCAGTATGGTCTAGTGAATATGCGAGGTTTCAAAGCGTACTGTTTCGTAATTATTTGCGTTGTCCATATTCGGTTATAAATGTTCACTGTTATATTTGATCGTCTTTATTCGATATTTCTTCCAAATTTAATATACGTTTCATTAAAGCACTATTTTAATGACTATATAATTAACACAGCGTTAAAAACCAGATGAGGATACCTAAAATTTATTTGAAGATTTTAATAATATAAAAAAAATTGCAAGCAAAACGTGATTTTTCTAACAGGAACTCGCTATAACTTCTAACTGAAAGATATCGTATTTACTTAATGAACATTTATTATAGCAGCGCCCGGATTGGGAATTATTCACGACTGAAATTACGTATTTGTCGTATAATACCCCAACTGACCAAAACACTTGTTGGCGAAATTTTATGCGAAAAGCAGTCCAAAAAGAGAAGTATCGTAAATTCTGACCTGCTGGAAATGTTCTGGGATCCATAGCGCTTTAGGTCTCAATTTACGTTTATGTATGCATACATTCTACTGCAAATAACCCTGTATTAACTTTGAGGACTTCACGGAGCATAACCAGTAAAATGCAGTTGTGAAGACAGTAAATAACTATTAGTTCACCGTGTAGTAGTGAAGCAAGACATGATATCGATTTTATCCAATAAGTGCTAAAAGATAGCACGTTAGATTTATCTTCTTCATGTTTATATCAAAACCGGTTCCACTTATCTCCAATAATTGTGTTGGTTATAAACACCATATCCATTAAGTACATAAATTTGTCAAAGGGAACTACGAATTGTATGGTGTAGAGAAGGCAGTACACCCAGTAGACCGGTTTCGTCCTTATTAAGAACTCATCACGTACTGGCCATAATTTTCGAAACGCGGCAAGTTCCGGTCATTACGTGATGAGTGACCAATAAAGACGCAAGCGGTCTAATGGAATTATTGCCTATTCTTCACTATGCTATTCTTAGTTTATACTAACAAAGATATGTACTTAATGGATCATGTTATTATTTCAAAATCGCAACCTGATCATAGTAATTGTGATTAGCACCCGTGCAACCAATTTAGGTTTGTTTTGGATGGTATTTGATCAAAACTTGCCAGAACTGCTACACTATGCTGGCAAATAGCTTCAAATGAGATAGTAACATTAGACTTTTTAAATATTACTTTGAATTAAACTATGAAGGACTCAGTTTCTCTAATATTTTCAAGAATGTATTAAGATAGATTTAAAAAACAATGTTTTTGAACTCGGTTTATAGCATTGTTCAACATTGTCTGAACGCTAGGGAAATTTATATTAATTTCACATGACAATTAGAATAATAGTAAAAAATGACAAGAAATTTCGTAGCTATGATTCAAAATAATTTTATCCGACTTTGAGACATATAAGCATAAACGTGTATGCTAAACTATAAAATTCGAGTCACGATATGTTATTTCTTTTATTAGTCAAGAAAAACAGTACAAAGGATAAATCAAAATATATCGAACATAACTTTACTTCGATAAATTTAAAAATGTGGTTCGTGTAATTGAAAGTCTTTTATACCGCCTATATTGATATAAATATTAAGATATATTAACATAATCTATTGGTAAAAATTTTACGTCTCAAAATTTAACAGCTGTAATGCAATTCATGCTATCTCTTAACAATGACATGTCACGGAAAATGTGGTCCTGAAAGTGATCTCTAGACGGAAATAAAATACATAGTCTGAAGTAACAAATCAAATAACTTACCTTGACAGGCATGAAACAAATAAAAATCACACTTAAGTCGCCTATAACCAGATACACATTAAAAGATCATGGTATTAGAATAAACTAAACATTGCCTGAAATATTACATGCATTACAAAAACAAGACCGGTTTCGTCCTCCAGCAGTCCACAGTATTTGGCAGAAATGATGCGACATGGATTTTATTTCTAAGTATTTGATTTAGATCATAGTCACGGCAATTCTGCCAACTAACGATGTGCATCGAATAAGAAAAAACAGTCCGGTTGATGAATTGCAGATGATGCCCTGTGATAGGCGTATTTCATATAGCAAGTATATACATAATTAAATCCTTCCACTACATATACATATTGTCATTTAAAATAAACATAATCCATAAATTATAATATATTGCATGTATTGACAATGCTCTTCTATATTTAAAATCTGGTAATTATATATTTAGCCAGGATATAAAGATAGCGTCGAGGTCTAGGACCATAACAATGGCTTTTTTTAAAAAGGCAAAGGAGACACATCTAGAATTTATTAGTATGAATATCATTTGGGATCACACCGAAGAAAAATCGATGATAATCAGGTGAGGCAGTCAAGGCATGCCAAATTAATAGGCTTAAATTTGCCTAATATTTAATCTAAGTTAAATGAAATACCCAAAATACTCAGTAAATATGAATAAGTTACGACTTCCTGTGGATTACCCTATGCATAACTAACACTATAGAATTGTTATTGACACAGAAATGATTTTATTTGTAAAATTTGACGTCAACAGAAATTGAAAAGTGACATTGAAGTGTTTTGCGTGCGCACACACACACTTGAATGGAAAATAGTTGATAACGTGTTTACCAGTCAAAAATTCGTATATTTGCGACTAATCGACAGAAAAGAATTATAACAAACAAAAAACAAAACATTTACTTTTTCGGAAATACCTTCATAAATTCAAACCTATACCCGAGCAATGCAACAGTCATTGAGTATGATCAAAGCATATAATCGTGCGAGTTTACACCATATTTTGACAGAAAATATGCCACATGCTTACACTAGACACGAGTCGCCTGCAAAGTGATTACGAAAATTGTTATATCAAGGCACAGCAAAGGAAAATTAATTCTCCAATTAATCATACTTTTACTTACAAATAGGAGAAATGATTCACGGCACCCACTCATCACAACATAAAGTTAGTAATTTACACATTAGTAAAAAGTAAACCTATAAGGACAAGACTACATTTCGACCAAGCCATTTGAATGCATATCTTCTTAGTTGGCGCTTGGAAGTTACAACATTCAAGATGATTTAACTTATCTAACAATGAATTGAGTAATCAAAGCACTGTTACGAGTACATCATTATTCGATACGAATTTTTTTTAGCAATTTGACTGAATAAGTTGTATATTTAGTCTCTCGAAGCACAGAAAAATCAGAGACATATCCTCTGCTGACGTGTGTAATCCATAATACTATTGATCTCCGATTGAAGTCAGACTTAAACTTTGCTTAACATTCAAACCATAAAATGAAGCAAATCTTTTATAGTATTACATTTAAAAAAGCTAGTTTAAGCATCACTTGTAACCACAATAAGCGATTTAATCCCAAAATCGCGAGTTGAATAAAATATCTGTACAATTAGCGTTCAACTATCATTTATAAATCTTTTAAAATAATTGATTTTTCCACCAAATAAGCATACACTGGTAAATTTCTAGATAGGCCGATAACCGTTTATAGCATCGCATTTTTAAAAAAATTGTAAAATTTAATCATTATTGTTTTACTGATTGCCGTGCCATATAACATATTGATATGTACATATCCACTTCGAACGGATGTTAGAACCTCGTAGAATAACACTGATCAGCTGCCTTTTTGCATTAATCCTTTGTTTATTAGAACTGTGAAATAAATTTGGTGCTATTTAGCTAAGGTGAAAAATTAATAACGCTTAATACAAAATAAATTTCTTTTCGAATTATACTAAAAGGCTTAATACAACATGACAAAAATCATGTCTAGAAACAAAAAGGCATAAACTCCGGGTATTGTTAAAAAAACGTTTACAACCATGTATAAATTGAGAACCATGGCGCGTCGCAGATGCCCATTTATGATCCAGAGGCTCATATATACCTAAAAATCCAACCAAAAAATATATAACAACAAAATTTTCAAAAATATACCATTCCGAAAATGCTCATTGAAAAATAACTGATGCATCATTCGAAATTGCACACATAATTCAAATTCAAATTATAGTAGATATTAATGTATGTATTCACTCATATTTGCCAATTATTCAACCTTAAACGACTCAACAGTAAAGGGAAGTTTTCATAGCAAAATACAGGAATTCATTTTTAAAATATAGCTGGCTATAGACGAATATATATAGGTAGTATAAACTAGCTATTGCATAAAATATAAAACATTAGTGATCAAGTAGATCGGTTTCTTCCATACTTGGCACTCATGAACTACTTGCCCGAATTGCCGCGGCTGAGGCATTAGAGTCTAGCAAATCATCCACTTCGCCAATCAAACTTGATGAATTGCAGTTGCTATCTTTTGGGCATGATTAGGTCATATATAGCAAGAAGGAGACCGCTATTTAGCACTCAATAATGTTCTACTGTTCAACAAAATTTTAACACACTTTTAAAAGTCATCAATGGAGATCACTAAATGTTTACATATTAACCACATTCACTATATGGACTAAACTAGGCTTTAACAAAAATTTACCGGAAAAATTGTATAGCTATGCCAACACGGCATTTTTACCGACATCATACTTAACAGAGTCAGAAGAAATGGAATTATGAATCATCAAATAAGCAATTACTTTACACTAAAATGAATATAAAACTGTACAAATTATGTTGAAGGCGAGAAACATTACAGGTTTTTCAATAAGCCTGAATCGTCATCAGTTTGTTTTTTTAACAATAAATTATGTTTAACTACTGTCATCTCTATATCTATATATATTTCATTTTTAAAGCTAATAAGATTATAAATAACAGGAATGTCACGGCTTTTAGGAAAAAACGTTCAAACAGGTAAGTAACGGAAGACTAATAAAGTATTTACTTCGAGGGGAACTATTAAAACACCGGCTCATTCATATTTTCGAAGCAATAAAATGTACCTAGGAAAATTTATACAAAATTATTGCTTCGTTCTTTTTTCAAGATTGAATAGCAATTATTAAAGTACTGGAATAACACTGCTTCATTAACATTATTAATGAAATTTAAAAATGGCAATCGATATTTGGAGAAAAACCTCAAGCTAATTATCTTCGATTGACAAATTATTAGTATAATCCTGGTTGAAAGGACTTTTGCATCTTCATAAGTCATAATGTACTAATACCCGAAGTCATGCCAAAACCCATTATACATTTGGTCGATTAATGTTGATTTGATTAGTAATTCCATACATAATTTAGAAGTAACCAATCAGACCGACATACATGTTGACGAAATAACTCGTTTCCATTTGACTTATCCATTTACTAATTTAGTATAAATGCACACCTAGTCGTAATCAAGGGCAAAAACTAACGATAATGTTCGTAAGCATGAGCGCCATCCACGCATTCGAAGAAGAACAAAATCAACCGGCAAAGTTGGCTATACCAAAATACACTGGATTTACAACCAATTTTTGGTCAACACGTACAGATCACAAGGCCTCATCTCAGGATAATTCATTCGTTCTTACGAAGTTTGTGCAAGATAAAAATAATAGCGTTAGTCTTCAGCATAAGCAACTGTTTCTGACGAACAATGTAGGGGTATTTACTTAGAGGATCTCGCGAAGCTATATATATATATATATATATATATATATATATATATATATATATCATGTCCAATGCCTTCGAATACTACATAGTGTTTTTCTTCCTAATATATATATGCATATTTATTTATATATTTTCAGAATTAACAAAACATCGGATGTAATAGCGAGGGAAAATTCACGAATAAATAGTTTTCAACATTTTTGAATAAGCATCAATATTTGGAAGATTGGCCGACGCGATTTCAACCCGGGATCATTAGATTCAGATTTTCAATCCCAACGCCAACTAATACCTATTTTAAGGTTTAGAAAACAAATTGAATAACGACAAAGCCGCAAAAACGAAAAGTGAAGCAAAGTGGTCCATTCTACTGTAAATTCTAAAATAAAATAAATTGTGATTGAAGAACTAAAGAAATTCTTAAAAAGCTTACATATTTACAATTTAATAACTGTACAAACAAATGTTTTCAAATTTTTTCCTGGATTTATTAATTGAATTTTTAGGTGTATGAATAATTGAATATGATTTTTGTCTGCCTTTATACGCTAAGAAGCTTAAAGATATAGCCATATATAAATTAATTACCAAAGAAGATGTGCTAAATAATGAAAGTAGACAACTAGTAAGCTAAGATTAAGAATCAAGGCTAATTGTTTGAATAATAAAAAAATCCAAAACTATAAATGCAAGAAAAACAGTTTAGACAAGTAGCAGATCACTACATTAAGTGTACGCGCTTAATGAAACTAGTTTCGTTGAAGATAAAAAGCACGTGCTTCGATAGTCGAGATGAATTAGCAATACCAAATTTGAAAAATAGAGCTTTCGAAAAATATCGGATGCTAAGAGTATACAGTTAACACAAAATTAAGTTCGTATACACAAAAGAAGTATCACACGTCATTAAAAAACATTAAATATTTCAGTTGTCATTCAATTTCCAATTTAGGCACCAGACCCGAATCAACTGAAAATCCAATGCGAAATATAGAGTGAAAGTAAAACAGTAACAACCTAATTTCATAATCAACCGTGTGTGCAAAACTGAAGGTATCTTTACACAGCCATTACATGCAAAGCAATGAAAAATTTTAAATCAGAAAACTCTTCACTGTCGAAAGAAAACATAAGCATATTAGCAAACGGTGCAAAGTTGTTAAGCTAGTACATTTAGGATTACTTAAATGAGAACAATTTAATCATTAGATTTGTCGACTTTCACCATGGATCCGGTAGTTCAATCAAGTTATCTATGTCCTCCAAAGCAGTTGGAGGGAAAAAAGTTCTTTGACTGCCGATAACATCAACCCAAGGCAAGATGTGAAGGGTACGCTCACCTAATGGCACCGAAAATAATTCGGTCAACGGGCGCTCCATATTGGCGGCTGGATCGAACACACAATTTCTTCCTGACCAATTACCACTCAGAAGACGGTTTACATTCTGCGTTGTGTCTTCATTTGATTGACCAGCTGCCCTTACGTGGACTGCTTCATTGGTAGCGAAGTACTCATTGTCATCTTCTATGTGTACAGTTCGCATTTCATCCGAACAGGTAGGACTTAAACTATGCCAATTAATCTCTTCGGGCATCTCAGGCATTTCTGGCCAATCATCCATTCTATTTGTCACTGGTGGAAGCTGAGCTCTGCATTGCGGACAGCTTAAGCTGCAAAGACTGCAAAATTTTGTCTTAGTGATTTTTCGTTTTTTATGATGATGTCGGTGACTAGCTTGAATTTCCTCGGAACATGAAATATCCTCATCACTAATAGATGTAGTTTGAGGAGTAGATTTTCTTTTCTTTTTCACTTTTTTTTCCTTTCTGGATGCACAAGCTTCCGCGGTGTCTATATCTAGTGTAGAAATCAAGTATTAAAAGTGATACTATAAGTATCTATGTTCACATTCGTATTAGAAAATTGCTGAAACATTTTGTTTTGCACCAGCTAACTAAAAAAGTTAAAAAATATTGCCAGCCGCCTAAATAAATTCAAATACGCAATAGCCTCATTTTAGTTATGATTCGATTGGAATATCAAACTTTGCTATAAGGAGTTGACAATTAAATATAACAATATCAAGTACGATAATGCCTTATCAATACATTTTAGAACATGAGAATAGCATTTAACTTGTTCTGGCTATTTAACTAGAAATAGAACTAAAAGCGCTTAGATTATTTGTAGGGATAACTGTGATAATCGGATGTCATTTCTATTAGTTTAGTTTTCACTTTCCGGCAACAGACACCAAGTCCAATATGCCGTTTTCTCGTCCGTAACATGAATTTTCGTAATTATATTGTGCAAGCAGTCACCATTATTAATCGATGAAAATAACGCAATTCTATAAATTTAATATCATACATGGAAACAGATAAAGTGATGAATGTGACTGCGGAATTTTTAGCATTGTACTAATTCCAAAACTTTGTAAGTTCGTAATGTTATAAATCAGGAAGAATTAAGATACATTAATGCTTATTCTCAAAAATATGATACGCAAGATTGTACACTAAAGAATAACAGTAAATCTGCCATATATTGACGGCCAATCGCCATAGAAATTTTACACCCAAATTCGTCGTGATTACAACAATACAGCCGTTGTATCCCACATGGATCCGTAAATTCCGTTAGTAATACAAAAGTTGTAAGACCGAAATGACGGAAAAAGGGCATGTGTGTAAAATACGATGGGCATATTTAGACAGTCAAAAGAAAATTTTGCTGCTTAACTCAAAAGCAGACGCTTCACATACATCCGCTTTTGGTGGCAGAATTTCGAATAAAAATACAACCAGGATTTGATGGAGTGAGGTTAAGCAGTAGCTGAGAGCATAACTGTGTATTTAAAGACACCATTAGTACCCTTTATGCCAATCAAGCATCTGTTTATCCGTTTCCATTGATTTGTTTGTGGAATGATAACTTTTTAGCTAAAAATAACAAGTTATTTTAAGGCAAAGAGAATTTATTTACCATTTTTCCATATATTTTCGAAAATCATTAAGATCCATATTCTTAACAGGACTGCATATCTGATACATAAATAACGGAAACCAAATACGCTTACCAAATTAACTTACATATTCTTTGTTGTGTAGGGCTAATATACACCACAGGTATTACGAAACTAGTTCAAACTTTACCAGAATGGGATTTACGTAAGAAAGCCGAATCATTAGGAGCCGACACTACATTAAATATCCTTTACAAATATGATTGACCAATGTAGGACAATTTGAAGAATCTTAATCTTTTTTGTACGTGTATTAAGACGGTAATTCAATCAGCTTCAAATAATTTTTTTAAAATAAATTTTGTGAGTTTGAAGTAAATATGACAACGGTGGACTCAAATAGATCATGTAGCAATTAGTTATAGATGGCGTGGTTGTATCCAGGATTGTCGCTCTTTTTGGAACACATATGTCGACTCGGACCATGCACTTATCCGTTGTAGATTTGCTCTAAAATTTTCCGGAAAAATAATTAAGAATATTCCCCAAATTGATGTAGGCAAACTCGAACAACCGTCCTTCCGACAAAACTATGAAAATATTCTAAAGGCTAATCTAATTGGGATGAATAGCGAAAATCCGAATATACTTTGGTCCAAGATAAGTTCCACAATGCACAATGCAGGTACTACTGTCTGTAGCATAGCAGGCCCCCGTAGAAATAATAACTGGCTCTAGGTAAAATCTATGGAAATACTCGAAATAAGGCGCCAAATTCCACCTTGCTCGACTCATAATAATACCCGTCGCAATATAAGACGCCAACTTAAACGCAGTCTAAAAGGCGATCTCGAAAACTTTTGGAACAGAAAGGCTGAAGAAATGGAAGTAGCTTTCGCGTCAGGTGATAGTCGCTGTTTGTTCCAACTTATCCGAGCAACAGGTCCGAGAAAGTTAGAAGTTAGCGAAACTATAAATGATAGTAACAACGAATTAATAACCGATAAAATAAGTCGTCTTGACAGGTGGGCTGAACACTTTAGAGATCAATTTTCTTGGCCACCCGCGTCAGTTCCGCTTCCAGAAAGCATGTCTGCATCAACAGTATGGAATGTTAGTCTCGAAGAACCATCCGAGTTAGAAGTACGCGATGCAATCCTATCTCTTAAGCGCCGCAAAGCCGCCGGCCCCGATGATCTGCTTCCGGGATTGTTTAAGGATGGTGGCGATATAATTTCAGGAGCGTTGACCAAACTTTTTCATACTATATGGAATGAGGGGACCGTACCACTTGACTGGAATGAGTCGACCATCATTCCCATCTTCAAAAAGGCAATCGTAATTCGTGCGATAAACATCCTATTTTAAGTTTGACTCCGGTCGTATCAAGGTTATTTGCTTCGATTATCCTACGTCGTCTTAGCGCTTCACGTGAATCGCAAACATGAGAAGAACATGCCGGATTCCGCGCAGGACGAGGCTGTATAGATAATATTTTTAAGTTAAGGCAAGTTCTCGAACAGAGACATTTATATCACCGTCCCACAATAGTCGTCTTTCTAGACTTCAAGGGTGCATTTGATTCGATGATCGCAATGTTTTATTCCATATCTTGTCGAAAAGCGGTGTGCCCACTAAATTTGTTAATATTATACGAGCTCTCTACACAAATACTTCTGGTCGCGTTAAGGTTTACAACGAATTAACGCATAACTTTACAACCAGCAGTGGTGTTCGTCAAGGTTGTCCACTTTCCCCATTTTTGTTTATTTTGTAATCGATGCTATTATGAACAACACTCTCCCACACATTCAGGACGCTGGAGTTGAAGTTCTCCCGGGAGATAAACCAGTCGATCTTGACTATGCGGACGATATCGTACTATTATTCGACAATCAGCATGCTGCCCAGACCACCTTAAATAGATTAACAGACGTTGTTCCGTCTTTCGGTATGAAATTCGCACCCTCTAAATGTAAGATACTGTTACAGGATCACCCACCACTCACTCCAACGTTGCGACTGCAGAATGAAGATCTTGACATAGTCGACAGGTTTACATATCAATAACGTAGGCAATATGTCCGACGAGGTGAGAATACGGATCGCGAAAGCTAGAGTAGCTTTCTCGAACCTTCGTCATTTATGGAGAAACGCCAATATTTCACTTTTTCTTAAAGGTCGTTTTTACAATGCATCCGTATGCGCAGTCCTTCTGGTGAAACTTGGTCTCTTAGAGTTGATGAATTGAGACGCTTACAGGCATTCGATCATCGTTGTTTTAGAAGTATACCACATGTTGGTTATCAACAACGAATAACTAATGTTGACATCCGTAGACGTATTTTGACGTATATGTCAATAAGTGCTCGTCTTTAGAAAAACAAATAAGGCTCCATCAACTTCGTTGGCTCGGTCACGTTTTGCGTATGTCCTCCTTCCGATTGCCCAATAGAGCTCTGTTCTCTCATCCAGCACCAAATTGGCGTAAGAAACAAGGTGGGCAGATTTTGACATGGCAGAAACAATTAAAATCACTTACATCCAAATTGGGTAGTATAGGATCCACTCGTCTGCCGGGATGGGGTCCTCGTGCACATCACAGTTCTTGGTTATAAACCCTTAGTTATATGGCAGCGAATCGAGCTCAGTGGCGATCTTGTTGCAAATGTATAGTAGAATCATCTTCGTAACTTCCTTCTCTTAGTAGGGCAAAGCTAGCTGCGAGGTTTGGTTTATGACGTGATAAAGTGAAATCCGCAAGGAAGCTGTATTGCTGTCGCCTTGTCCGAATGCTAACTTGGCCATAATGGTGTTGTGGTGAGGTTTAGTTCACCTCATTTCTGTGAGTTTATCCTGATAAATATACCCATAGTAGCAAGGTATTCCTTCTCTCTCTCTCTGCCTCTGCCTCTGCCACTAGAGTTAAGAGCTGCATATCTAATGTTGTTTTCATATATATGCAATTCGGCTTGATCATCACTAGTTAGTTTGCCGTCGTACTCTGATGATTAACATGGATAGTCGAAACCCGTCAGTGCGTGGGACTGGCGGCAGTTTTGCTATGTTGTCCAACGACTGGCTAAATTCAATGGGATTCGTGTCTACTTCAACCTCGCAAAATTGATTTAAAGAACCTTTTATAGGCTTTGGTTGTAACATAGAACCAGAGAGTTTATTCAATATCAATAAAAATGGCTCCATCAATATCGTTGGCTCAGTCACGTTTTGCGTATGCCCTCATTTCGATTGCCCAGTAGAGCTCTGTTGTATTATCCAGCACCAAATTGTCGTAAGAAACAAGGTGGGCAGATTTTGACATGGCTGAAACAATTGAAATCACTTACATCCAAATTGGGTAGTATAGGACCAACGCGTCTGCCGGGATGGGGTCCGCGTGCGCACCACAGTTTTTGGTCAGAAACCCTTAGCGATATATCATGGAATCGGGTTCAGTGGCGATCTTGTATCAGGTGTCTAGTAGAATCATCTTCGTAACTTCCTTCTCTTTGTAGGGCAAAGCTAGCTGCGAGGTTTGGTTTATGACGTGATAAAGTGAAATCCGCAAGGAAGCTGTATTGCTGTCGCTTTGTCCGAATGCTAACTTGGCCATAATGGTGTTGTGGTGAGGTTTAGTTCACCTCATTTCTGTGAGTTATCCTGATAAATTTACTCATAGTAGCAAGGTATTCCTTCTCTCTTTCTCTGCCTCTGCCTCTGCCACTAGAGTTAAGAGCTGCATATCTAATGTTGTTTTCATATATATGCAATTCGGCTTGATCATCGCTAGTTAGTTTGCCGTCGTACTCTGATGATTATCATAGATAGTCGAAACCCGTCAGTGCGTGGGACTGGCGGCAGTTTTGCTATGTTGTCCAACGACTGGCTAAATTCAATGGGATTCGTGTCTACTTCAACCTCGCAAAATTGATTTAAAGAACCTTTTATAGGCTTTGGTTGTAACATAGAACCAGAGAGTTTATTCAATATCAATAAAAATGTGAGAATTTACGTGCTATATATATATATATATATATATATATATATATATATATATATATATATATATAACGAAAAAAAGTACTTATGACACAAGTTATTAAAGAGAAAAGAAGAAGGAGTACCTAGTTACCATGAGTACATTTATCAAGATAACTCACAGAAATGAGGTGAACAAAACCTCTACACAACACCATTATGACCAAGTCTGCATTAGGGCAGAACAACATCAGCAACGCAGCTTCCTTGCGACTTTTACTGTATCACGTCATAGACAGCCTGTGAGTATTTCACAGCTGCTAAATTGAACATGCGCTGAATGCAAATTAACTATAATTACTACGAGCACTTCAAAATCTCTCATTCGAGCTCATTCTATGAGAAAATACAACACTTCTTCAATTCTCACTTGATTAATAAGTATAGTGCTGCCGTTCTTCTATCCACTGCTAAAGCAACAGCCTCAAGATCTATGAACTGTCGTTTGGCTTATTTTAGCTTTCGCGTAGTCGTTTTTAAAGGGTTTTTAATGTGTACAGACCAACTATTAGCAATCCTTAAAAATGCTAAAGTATAGTTTCAGAACTTCAGTCGCCTATTGGCATCTTAGTAAATGCCGATGTCTTCAACACCTAACTAGTTCAATACCACAAGGAAGACAAAGATGTAGGATGATCAATCATGGTTAAAAATAGTTGTGGTAACTGCATCAGATTCATCAATCTTACTCATAAATTTGACCTGGTTATAGCACCATAGGCAGCATCTCAACTCAGACCCTATCGACTTGGTCTACGCCGATATGATAGTGGCATGTCAACTTATTCGTCAACTGCATTTTTGTAAGCATACTTGTGTCTTTTGTCCAGGACTCGAGAACATATCACGAATGCGACACAGGCTAAATTAATGGATCTGACCATATTTTCCTAGTCATTAAATTAATATTGAAATTTCGCTTCATACGTCGGAATATCAATGAAAAACGGATAAAAATGCGCAAATTGCTTGGGAGATACTATAGGAACTGTTCATAGCGACAAAATAGCATCTGCAGCACTATGAATAGAAACCTTAAGCAAGCCTCGGCTTATCTGACTATGATAAAGCCTGCAGACTTGTTTGATATACCTAACACTAAAACACTTCACTGGCTCGTAAACATCGAAAAACATTTACTGCCAGTCAGGCTGTAGATGAAGAACAGCACAGGCTTAATATTGTTGATTTGGAAACAGCATCAATACATAACCTATCTGAATTCTATTCTCAATCCAGATGTATTCGCTGCGATCATGCTGTCCAGGGAGTCCAGGTACAATCAATTTCTGAACCACAAATTGACAAACACATCTAAAATCTCCTTAATTTTTCACATATTAATAATGGAAATGTTAGTAATGAAATCAATCCTCCAAATTACTACGATCTAAACATCGTCTCGTAATTTTGATAGTGGCAGTAACGTTCGGACTCACAAAGGACTGCAAAACCGCCAAAGTCAAGTGACACCAAGTACGGTGAAATAAAAATTTAGAAGGATCTAAAAAGGCTATTTACCGTAATTAGAATGGAGAAGTCCGTCCTAAACGAATGTAAAATAGATGTTATGCTGACAAACTCCAAAAAATTTCCATTATTACTCCCGGCAACTGCCCTGCTACCAATTTACTCCGTTCTGCGTCATAGGTACTCACAGCTACTATACTCAGGATTAGCGCATTGTTTAAGAAGGCCAATTTTACAACCTGTTATCCACGCCGGAGGAGCAACTTCTGTGATTGGCTGGAACCGCAGGAGCAGAACAGCCAACACGGACATAATTATCGGCTAAATAGATCCTTTTATCATGATGCGACGTTCTCTGACTAACTAAAAGTGAATATTGTATGGGCGAAAATCCTTGTGACATTAGCGGCAAACAGATTTCAACGGAGAGGCGTCGTTAATTATGCCTAATAAGCATTGGTTCCTCTGTATACAGCCATGCAAGTTCCAAGTTTCCTTTTATTGTATTTTCTGACAAAGAAATAATCATGGTCTATAAACTGAACGCCTTTTAATATTAAATTAATCAGTCAATCTTGCATTCATTAATTTCGTTCAATCAATTACCTATTGAGCAGCGTATAAAGGCACAAATAACCGTTGTCGCCTCTGATGAAGCCATAACAGGACTAACATATTCTTGAAACTAAAATTTTATTAAACTAACCGCAACATGTACGTTCCAATTGAATAAATTAATATTGATCTAATAAACACATTTTTAATTAATAAAGCTGTATGGCAATTTTGCCATAATTACATGTACTTCAGACAAATAGCAGTTAACACCTACCAAGGGAATTGGGCATTCGTGACTTTTTGATGAATTCCAAAGAATTAGGTACATTTTTTAACTTTTCATTGCCCAGTATTGTAGGACACTGAGATGCACTATTAATGATGTTGATATTGCTTGTGTCTTGATTAGTTTCACAGGCAGAATTCTCCAATAAGTTACGCTGTTTGTCTATCGTTGATAAACTGTCGATCGTTTGCAGCGGTCCAGCACTACTCGGAGCATTAGGCCGCTTCTCATTGGTAGTCCGGCGGGTGCGCTTCAGCGGTGGAGTCGATTCAGAGGATTTTGTGAGCTTGTTCATGTGCGCAGACGCACCATCATTCAAAATTGTACGACTCTGGATCGTGGGATTAGTAGCACAGGTTGAGAGCACTTTTGACTTCGAAACTGGCGTAGCGCCTGTATTTCTAGGTAAAGTTGTATTACCTACATGTAGTAGGACAGAAATTAACAATTCAACTGAATTCATTTATTTTAACGCGAAAACTATCTTTAGTACATGAATGAAAAATTAATAATATTGACTTTTTTCCTTTACAAAATAAAGTTATATTATCTCGAAATAACCAAAAACTAAATAAGTTATCAAACAGGAGATACTTATAAGAACAAAAATTGTTGTCAATGACATACAAAAATAGATATAATTTTAGACGGATGTGGTATCTAATAAACTTAGATAATTTAAAAATTTCAAACGAGCCAAAAGTAATGACGAAACTTACATTAGCATTAAATATTGGAACATGAAATTAAAATGAAAGAAATAAGATATGATAACGTACTGGCAGGAATCCGTGTACCACTTGATACAGAAGTGTCCTTGTTTTGATGTTGTTTTGTCAACAATCGGTCCGCTATAGACGGATCAATACAATCACCAGCAACCTGGAGGAGCTCGGCTGTAGACTTGACTTTCGCTAGTTTGGATGAAACTTGTCCACCTTCATTATTAGGAAAGATAGCTTAAATATTATTAAATCAGTATTTACAGATTTTCGGAATATTAAAAATAATTATAAAGCTGCACATAATACTTATTAACCAAGTGTCAGATGAATTGTTTATACTTTGTTGGAATCTAGCGACATTTTGTGTAGAAGTCTGTTTAATTATGCCTTATTGGCATAAGCTCTTCTAGAACTCATCGGGCAGGTTAGACATGTGCGTATGCATGTATGTATGAATGCGGTAATAAAAAACATTTTTAATGAAAAAAATTTTCACCTTTAAATTTATACTGAATTCAACTTGAATCTAAACTATTATTCCACTAATGCGTTCTGTCGGCTACACATCATCACGAACCTATGCTTCGAAACGTATCAAATTTTAATTGCGGCAGAATGAATGCATGGCATGCTATATTGGAGATATCATAGCAAATAAAAGAATAATAATCATTCAATTTTTGGAAGCTAAACAAACCGTAGAGATAATAAAAATCTATAAGCGTGACCATATACCAGATTTACAAGAGATGTCAAAGACGCTACTCTGAGCTACTAATACTTCACAAAATGCCTCATTCTCTGGCTTCATTTAACATCAGCTATTACTGAGAATGTACAGGTTGAAAACTCCCTTAACCTCACCGTTTACAAACTTTGTTGGAACAAATACAAAGGACGCCGATTTGAACCTTAATAAATCACCCAAAGCCCAAGTCTGGCTTTATTTAACATCGGCTGTCATAGACAACGTATAGACTGCAAAACGCCCTAGACGTCGGGATTTTCATTCTTTACAAGAGCAACGAAAATAGCACCGATCCAAACTCATACCACGCCACCTAAGGCCTCATAATTGAGCTTCAATCAGCATCAGCTGAAATTAAAATATTCGAGATTTTAAAAAGCCATAAATGTCAAAATTTACAATATTTATGAGACATTTGGAAAGGGCGCCGCTCTGAACTCCTACACTGGCAAATGCTTCATGTTCTGTCTTCAAACAAAATAAGTAGGTAAAGTTTCATAGAAATCGTGACATTGATTTAAACCTAAATATAATGATATCCTAATGGCTTATATATTACAATCTAGATCTTTGTGAATACGCCAGCTTCCAGTAATAGTATGAACAATGGGAAAGTCGGTATGATATTTTAAATGGTATGCTTTAGACACTGACAGGAAGATAAATACTAAAACGCGATTAGTAATGATGGTCGTACTTTTTCTATCCAAGAAAGCATAGTGTTTATAATGTATACGGCTACGTTACATTATGTACGTGCTGCGTGTGAATATGGATTAATGCACATTTAATTCAATTATTAACGCACTGGACTTGCTATGTTGCTTTAAATATTACTCTAGTAATCATACATAAGTACTTTGTGCTAACCTACCATATCACTTTATTCAGTGTGTTTGAGCACAGTTTTGTTTCAAGATAATGAGTACCCAGAAAGGCGGAAATATGAGAGTTCAATTGTCAATGATGACAAATTAAATAAAATATTTCTATAAATATAAAGTTAGTAATAAATTAATTTAAAACTAATTAAAACAAAGGTATTCCTTAAATTCTCGGGCTTTCCACATCATCAATTGTATGTATACAGTTGTGAATTCTGTCGATAAAAAATAAATCAAATGCTTTTAATATTTGAAACAAGTTCAAATATACGATAAAAATAGGTTTAACAGAAATAGATAAACTATCCTAATGTGCCATCCAACTTTCTAGATTAATAGATATAACAGCAATATAATTAACTATGTTTTAATCAAAGTTGAAAAAATAAAAATGTGATCCTTACCGGAAGATGTAGAACCATCTGGACGTTTGGATAACCTCAACGAGGTATCATCCCCGTTTCTTCTTTGTGGAGAACGAACTACAGCAATAGTCGAACTAGGATTTGGCGAATGCACGCCTATCAACGCTGTTCTGGAATAAAGCGATGATGAGGATGAACTCAAATTAGCATGTACAGAATTGTTTGAAGACAGTGTCTGATTTGCTACACCGACCATGGCTATGTTTGAGGAGGCAACTGCGCGTCTGGCGGTAGCCAGTAGATTTGCTGCAGAACTCTCAAGACGTAGAGCAGCAGCATCAGCAGCTGACATCTTGCTAGAATACATTGTTTGTTTCAAAGGGATATCGTTTTTTACACATAACGCTTCTCCTAATTGCGAGTTTGCTGACGGTGCTACAGTTCGCTGATAGCCAGTCCTATCAACATCGCAATCAGAAGACTCGTTAACCATGCGCATTGCCAATGGAGATCGCGAGTTTTCATCACTACTGCCTAACGTCCGATAATCCCCATTCGCTATCCCATGATGATTTTGGATATTTCTAGGATTAGAAGGTAATTTGTTTAAATAATCATTTTTCGTAGATAATGTATCACGTCGAATCGGAGAGTCTCTGCTAACACTACCTAATGTTGAAGTCATCATAGGCGACATAGTATGAGTGGTGCGTTTTTTAGTGCGTTTACGATCCTTATCGCTCTGATTTACCGAACCAGAAATATTGCTTTCATTGTGTTTAAGTTGATACTTAGGAGAGTTTGTCATTGATTGCTCACCGGTGGTCAACATGTCAGCATGGTCTATCACAGAAGGTTGAAGAACATTTGCAGAAGCTGACCGAGTGAGACTAAGCGCTGAAATAGACTTCTTTTTGTTGACAATCAAATCTGACCTAGTACTACCATTAGCATGAGTCGTTTCAGATACACAATTGGATCCATAACTGCTTTCATCTTGAGCGTGAAGTGTGCTCATACTAACAGTTGTTGCTAAAGATCTAGCCAACTTCACTGGTGATGTGGGAGAAGAAAAACGATTTAACAAGACTGATGAGCGAACATGACTAAGCGCCGCAGCCTTTTTGTTGCCCAAATCAGGTGACACTTTGTGTAACGCTTGTAGATGACTTGATTGCGAAACATGGACAGCAGTAGGTACTGTTGCCGGAGCGTTTATGGCAGTGCTCGAGTTAGCCATTAACATAGGAACAACCGTGGCAGCATTTCCCTCTGGCTTTAGGAGTAGTTGCCAAGCTTTAATGACAAAGCGAATTCGTTTCTGTAGGTTAGGATTCACCTTTTGTCGAATTGTTTGCAACAGTTTTCCAACACGAGTGTCTTGCAGCTGACCCATCGTCATTGGAAAAGCTTCCAACTCACTTATAGCTTCAGTCAGTGTCACGTAATTTGAAACCTACAAGTTTTTTTCATGACGAAACGTAATCATTAAACAAGTTCATACATACAGACATTTTGTGCAAAAGAAACGCACAATTGAAAAAATTTAATGCGCCAGACTACGTAATTCATATGAGAACCTAAACTTCCTATCAAAATTTCCTTAACACAAAATACAACATAAAATATTAGATAGAAAATAATCAAACGAAATGCAAGAGCACACTGAAGAAAATGGTTTATTTAAATCCGTTTGATGGAACTAGAAATATATTTTTATACAAGAACAATTTCTGAAATTAAGACAATAAATATAAGTTTAATTGTCATACAGGCTATCAAACGAAACTTTAAACAGACCCTCATCACTATCAATAAAGAACAATGAAATTTAATAAACTGATTATTCAGTACTGCCTAATTATGACCTAGAAAGATTGATTAGACTACGAATAATTGCAATAATTTTAAACAAAACACCAAAGAAAAATAAATTATAAATTAGGAATGGATGTATTCCGAGTAGATAGAGATTATAATCGTTCCATAGACTAGATTCCTGTCGTAACCAGGTTATTTGCTTCAAATATATTTCGCCAACTGAGAACTTCGTTTGAATAGATTAATAGAAAAGAACAGGTCGAATTGCGGCCATCACGGGCAGTAATAAAGAAATCGTCAATAAGCGATGCTTCAGTGTTTTATAAACACGTGAAAAAAATACTGAAAAAAATAATAATGAGGAGAAATTATTAAAGAAGTTATTTGTGAAGGGGAAGATCTGGTTCAGGTAGTAAAATTTACTTGGATAACACAGAATCAAGGCAATCTAAACCTCTACACAACACCACTATGGCCAAGTCCGCTTTGAGACAAGGCAACATCAGCAATACGGATTCCTTGCAGTTTTCACTGTATCACATCATAAGACATATCGAACCTTGCAGGACGAGTTCGAATAGATCGTGGTTTACTTCAAGCTTAGTACTTGAACATCGACATCCATAACGCTCTCACAATTATCGAATTTCTCGGCTTCAAGGGTGCACTTGATTCACTGGATCGCAACGTTCTATTGGATATTCTGTCTGAGTCGCATGCTCACTGAATTTTTTTAATATTATACTAGTTTTATACACAAACAATTTAAGCCGCTTTAAGTCTTCAATTAATTAACACATAGCGTTACTGCTAGCTATTAACAACTCATGTTTACTTAATTTTGCAATAAATGCCATCAAGAGCAATACTGTTGCATACGTTCATGATTCAGGAGTCTGAGTTCCCTTCAGTGATAGATTAATCGATCTAGACTATGCAGACGTTTTTTTATTAAATAACAGACGAGACCACCTTGAATGGATTATGAATCATTGCTTCATCTTTCGTTATAAAATTCATCATTTCATCATTTCCAGCCACACAAAAGTCAAGTGACTAATGTTTCACTGCCATATAACCATAAGGAGTGAAAAAAAAGTGAATTTAGATAAATTATTATTGAGATTTACGAGAGAGGGAGAGGGGTAGAGAGAGAAGGAAAACCTTGCTACTATGAGTAAATTTATCAGGATAACTCACAGAAATGAGGCAAACTAAACCTCTCCACAACACCATTATGGCCAAGTTAGCATTCGGGCAAGGCGACATCAGCAACACAGCTTCCTTGCGGATTTCACCGTATCACGTCATAAACAAACCGAACCTCGCAGCTAACTTTGCCCTACTAAGAAAAGAAAGTTACGAAGATGATTCTACTAGACATCTGCAACAAGATCGCCACTGAGCTCGATTCGCTGCCATATCGCTAAGGGTTTCTAACCAAGAAATGTGATGTGCACGAGGACCCCATCCCGGCAGACGAGTGCATCCTATACTACCCAATTTGGATGTAAGTGACTTTAATTGTTTCGGCCATGTCAAAATCTGCCCACCGTGTTTCTTACGCCAATTTGGTGCTGGATGAGAGAACAGAGCTCTATTGGGCAATCGGAAGGAGGGCATATGCAAAACGTGACCGAGCCAACGAAGTTGATGGAGCCTTATTTGCTTTTCTAAAGACGAGCACTTATTGACATATACGTCAAAATACGTCTACGGATGTCAACATTAGTTATTCGTTGTTGATAACCAACATGTGGTATACTTCTAAAACAACGATGATCGAATGCCTGTAAGCGTCTCAATTCATCAACTCTAAGAGACCAAGTTTCACCAGAAGGACTGCGCATACGGATGCATTGTAAAAACGACCTTTAAGAAAAAGTGAAATATTGGCGTTTCTCCATAAATGACGATGGTTCGAGAAAGCTACTCTAGCTTTCGCGATCCGTATTCTCACCTCGTCGGACATATTGCCTACGTTATTGATAGAGCTCCCAAGATATGTAAACCTGTCGACTATGTCAAGATCTTCATTCTGCAGTCGCAACGTTGGAGTGAGTGGTGGGTGATCCTGTAACAGTATCTTACATTTAGAGGATGCGAATTTCATACCGAAAGACGGAACAACGTCTGTTAATCTATTTAAGGTGGCCTGGGCAGCATGCTGATTGTCGAATAATAGTACGCTATCGTCCGCATAGTCAAGATCAACTAGTTTATCTCCCGGGAGAACTTCAACTCCAGCGTCCTGAATGTTTCAGATAGTGTTGTTCATAATAGCATCGATTTTAAAGTTAAACAAAAATGGGGAAAGTGGACAACCTTGACGAACACCACTGCTGGATGTAAAGTTATGCGTTAATTTGTTGTAAACCTTAACGCGACCAGAAGTATTTGTGTAGAGAGCTCGTATAATATTAACAAATTTAGTGGGCACACCGCTTTTCGACAAGATATGGAATAAAACATTGCGATCCACCGAATCAAATGCACCCTTGAAGTCTAGAAAGACGACTATTGTGGGACGGTGATATAAATGTCTCTGTTCGAGAACTTGCCTTAACGTAAAAATATTATCTATACAACCTCGTCCTGCGCGGAATCCGGCCTGTTCTTCTCTTGTTTGTGATTCACGTGAAGCGCTAAGACGACGTAGGATAATCGAAGCAAATAACCTTGATACGACCGGAGTCAAACTTATACCACGATGGTTATCGCACGAATTACGATTGCCTTTTTCTATAAATGTAAGATATTTCTAAAGTGTCAACCAGTACGCACTATAAGGTAAATATCTGTACGTAGTTAACAGGTCTACATATCTTTGGACTTGTATCGATAACTGAGACATTATTAGCGAAGAGGTGATTATGCAAATTGCGAAAGCTAAAGTAGCCTTCTCCAACACCTGTCATTTATGGAAAAAGATATTTATCTATTTATTACTTGAAAGTCGATAGTACAATACATGTGCACGAGCAGTTTTGCGCAGTTTGATATTACAATTTAGAGTATCCACGATCTCCTTTCGTGAGTGTTGGATTTTCACTATCAATTTCTCAAAGAACGGATTGATCCCCATATCCAAGCACGCATTGAGTTCGTCTTCGTCGTGGCTGGGTGATAATCCTTCTCTTAAATCCAAATGATTCCACATAATTTGTACTAACAATTGGAAATGAAGTACGGTCAAATACTGGTTGACCCGCAACGTTTCGTTACCTCATTTCCTACATCTTCATCAGGCTCATAGCAACACACAGTACAATGCTGATACAACCAGATTTAAGTAAATATGGTAACCTCTATCAAAAACAGATCTATTGACACTTTATTTTTCGACTCACTAATGTTTTGAACCAAACTAAGTCCTCAGTAAGCAAAACTCTTCACGTACATATGCATGAAGTACAACTATATATACTGATCCAAATAGCAATCTCAGTGCGTACTTGGGAATGGAGATCAATCGGGGCATTGCGCAACTGATAGCTCAAATCTACCACCCTCGAAAGTTCTATATGTCGGTGAAAATTGGCCACATTGAACATATTAATAAACGTTATTCCATCTTTTGTTATGAAATGCGCACCCTCTAAATGTAAAAATAATTTTCCAGCATAACCCAACACTCCTTCCAGCTCTGCGACTGCAGTGAAGATCTTGACATCATTTACAGGTTTACATAACTTGGCAGCTCTATTAATAACTCAGGCAATATATCTTATAGGGTGAGTATGAGAATCGCGAAAGCTAGATTGGATTTCTCCAACCATCGCTATTTGTAGAGAAATGATAATATTTCACTATACATCAATGCACGCAGTTCCATTATACGCTTATGGGAATTGGTTCCTTACAGTTGATGATTTCAGACGCTTACAGGCTACGAGCAACTAATAAGTAACGTTTTTTTGGAAGGGCCAATAAGAACTCCTCGTTGGAACAAATAAGACTTCATCAACCACATTTTTGTATGTCCTCGATTCAATTGCTCAAAAGATCACTGTTATTTAACCCAGCGCTACATTAGAGTAAAAACCAAGGTGGGGAAAATTTGACATCGCAGAAAATATTTAAGTCAACTAAATCCTAATCGTGTAGTATAGAACCGACTATTCCGTCATGATATCGCCCACTTGCGTATCGTAGCTCTTGATTAAATACAGCATAGAATTCAGCTCCATGGCGATTTTGTTGCAGATCTCTAGTAGAATCATCTTATTAACACAATATTTTTGTTGGGAAAAGTTAGCTGGAAGGTTTGCTTTTTTATGAATGGATCCCTTTAAATAGTCGACTGTGTGCGGCACGTTTAAATACATCTACTAAAATCAATGCAAAAACCGTTATAAACGTCGCCTCTACGTTGTATCTGCATATGCGCCTACCGCTGGCAACACAGAGGAAAGCAAGGAAAAATTTTACTCCGAATTAAGCTAATTACTAAGTAAAGCAGGAAGTACAGAAATAGTCCTGGTTTTGGGTGACATGAATGCTCAAGTTAGGCACTTAATACAGGTCCGAGAAAATTAAAAGTTAGTGAAACTATAAATGATAGTAACAACGATTTAATAACAGATAAAATAGATCGCCTTGACAGGTTGACTGAACACTTCAAAGATAAATTTCCTTGGCCACCCGCGTCAGTTCTGATACCCGAAAGCATGTCTGCATTAACAGTGTGGAATGTTAGTCCCGACGAACCATCAGAGTTTGAAGTACGCGATGCAATCCTATCTCTTAAACGCCGCAAAGACGCAGGCCCCGATGATTTGTTTCGAGGATGGTTTAGGGATAATGGTGATATAATTTCAGGAGCGTTGACCAAACTTTCTCATACTATATGGAATTAGGAAACCGTACCACTTGATTGGAATGAGTCGACTATCATTTCCATCTTCAAATAAGGTAATCGTAATTCGTGCGATAACCATCGTGGTATAAGCTTGACTACGATCGTATCTAGGTTATTTGCTTCGATTATCCTACGTCGTCTTAGCGCGTCTCGTGAACCACATACAAGAGAACAGGCCGGATTCAGCACAGGACCATGTTGTATATATGTGTTTGTACGTTAAAGCAAGTTCTTGAACAGAGACAATTATTTCACCGTTTCACAATAGCCGTCTTTCTAGACTTCAAGGGTGCATTTGATTCGGTGGATCGCAATGTTTTATTCCATAGTTTGTCTAAAAGCGGTGTGCCCACAATTTTTAAAAATATTATACGAGCTCTCTACGCAAATACATCTGGTCGCGTTAATGTCTACAACCAATTAACGCATGACTTTTCAACCAGCAGTGGTGTTCGTCAAGGTTTTGCGAACCTAGTAACAAATTAGTTCAGTTAAAACCAGAAGGATAAACCAAAGACAGCATGAACGGAATGTATAATCTCATCAGTAGAAGCCGGTATTCTGCCCTTCACCCACTATACATTTTGATCAAGAATGTGGGACATAAGGAAAGTACCATCTCCTAGACGAATGTGTAAACCTGCAATAGTGAAGCTAACATCGTAGTCTACGACAATGCAACTTCAACGCTAACTCACACTATATAATATATATACCGAGTCTGTAAAGGATACTAACACTATGGCTATTGTGTTAGTAACCGATACCAATATTATTGTACCGAAAAGGTACATGGTACTAACACTATGGTTTCCGAGTCGGAACATCGTACCAATATGATTGATATCAATTTATGCTAAAGTTCACCGAAATTGAGAATTACAACAATCTCTGAACACATGTTACTCCAGTAAATCCAAACACTCTGGCCTTGATCGATATCAGTTATCACATTTCGCGGTAAGAATGACATCATTCAATTCAATATATAACACTTAAATACAGTTTGTTGCGGAGAAGTAATATATATGCAAGTATGTATTAGGTGATGCAAGCCTAGTAACAAATTAGTTCAGTTGTGACCAGAAGGATAAACCAAAGGCAGCATGAACGGAAAGTATAATCTCATGCACATTCGTTTCGTGCTTACTGGCGACTCATCAGTAGGAGCCGGTATTACGCCCTTTAACCACTATATATTTTGGTCAAGAATGTGGGATAATAGGACAATACAATCTCCTAGACGAATGTATAAACCTGCAATAGTGAAGCTAACATCGTATAAAGTCTACGACAATGCGACTTCAACGCTAACTCACACTATATAATATATATACCGAGTCTGTAAAGGATACTAACACTATGGCTATTGTGTTAGTAACCGATACCAACATTATTGTACCGAAAAGGTACATGGTACTAACACTATGGTTTCCGAGTCGGAACATGGTACCAATATGATTGATATCAATTTATGCTATAGTTCACCGAAATTGAGAATTACAACAATTTCTGAACACCTGTTACTCCAGTAAATCCATACACCCTGGCCTTGATCGATATCAGTTATCACATTTCGCGGTAAGCATGACATCATTCAATTCAATATATTACAGTTAAATACTGTTTGTTGCGAAGAACTAATATATATGCAAGTATGTATTAGGTGTTGCGAACCTAGTAACAAATTAGTTCAGTTGTGACCAGAAGGATAAACCAAAGGCAGCATGAACGGAAAGTATAATCTCATGCACATTCGTTTCGTGCTTACTGGCGACTCATCAGTAGGAGCCGGTATTACGCCCTTTAACCACTATATATTTGGTCGAAGAATGTGGGATAATAGGACGGTACAATCTCCTAGACGAATGTGTAAACCTGCAATAGTGAAGCTAACATCATATAAAGTCAACGACAATGCGACTTCAACGCTAACTCACACTATATAATATATATACCGAGTCTGTAAAGGATACTAACACTATGGCTATTGTGTTAGTAACCGATACCAACACTATAGTACCGAAAAGGTACATGGTACTAACACTATGGTTTCCGAGTCGGAACATGGTACCAATATGATTGATATCAATTTATGCTACAGTTCACCGAAATTGAGAATTACAACAATTTATGAACAATTTCTGGAGTTGAAGTTCGCCCCGGCGATAGACTAGTCGATAGTAGCAAGGTTTTTTCTCTCTCTCTCCGCCTTATGATTATATGGCAGCGAGACATAAGTCAGTTTTTTTAATTTTGTTGCGGTGTGTACCATTGGTTTTCTTCAATGCTGCGTTTTGCATACGCGGGTAATAGTTGTACACGGGCAGTTACACAAAGATCCGATTCTTCACACTTTCCGATTTTGTTTTGTCTTTGATCGGGTTGAATTCTTCTTTTTTCAACTGAAAATGTGGTTCTATCACATCTTTGATAGAACCACATTTTCAGTTGAAAAAAGACGAATTCAACCCGATCTAAGTCAGTTTTGACTTTTGTATGGCTGGACATGATGATGTTGATGACATAGATAGATGTGATAAACACGCAGTCTCAAATCCTGCCCACAGTTTTCACCTGATTGTTAACACATCAACATAAACTGAATATTGCACCAAAATGTAGCAACGTGACTCACGCGATTTGGTATCACCACAAGACGCTTTATCATCATCATGCCCAGCCATACAAAAACAAAAAGTGACTAATGTTTCACTGCCATATACGCATAAGAAGTAATATATATATATATATATATATATATATATATATATATATATATATATATATATATATATATAACAGAAATAGTATTAGTGAGATTTACGAGAACGAGAGAGAGAGAGAGAGACAGACAGAGAGAAAGAATACCTACTTACTAGAAGTAAATTTATCAGGGTAACTCACAGAATTGGGGTAAACTAAACCTCTCCATAAAACCATGATGGCCAAGTTAGCATTAGGGCGATGTAACATCAGCAATACATCTACCTTGCGGATTTTACTGTATCACGTCATAAACAAATCAAACCTCGCAGCTAACTTTGTCCTACTGAGAAAAGAAGGTTACGAAGATGATTCTACTAGACATCTGCAACAAGGTCGCCACCGAGCTCGATTCGATGCCATATCGCTAAGATCCAAAAATCAGTTGTCTTGGGCACCCATGTCAGTTCTGATTCCCGAAAGCATGCCTGCATCACAGTGTGGAATTTTCGTCTCGAAGAAGCAGCTGAGTTAGAAGTACTGGATGCAATCCTATCTCTTAAACGCCGCAAAGCCGCCGGCCCCAATGATTTGCTTCCAGGATTATTTAAGGATGGTGGGAATATAATTTTTGGAGCGTTGATCAAAACCTTTCATACTATAAAGAATGAGGAAACCGTACCATTTGATTGGAATAAGTTGACCATCATTCCAAAGTTCAAAAAAGGTGATCGTAATTCATGCGATAACCATCGTGGTATAAGCTTGACTCTAGTCGTATCTACAAGACGCGAGTGTATTATGGGATTTTTACGAGATCATTTAATTGATATGACTAGTCTTCTGGTAGCTAGAATAAAATTTGAATCATACTCTTCGTGGCGGGCATACTGCATCCGAATATACGTTAATTAAAAATAAATAGAATTGTGCAGAATACCTTCAAACGTCGACGATTCTGCTGGGCTAAATTTAGCTAAATAATATATACAGTGCTATGAAAGCAAAGATTAAGCAAACATCGACATTTATATAATAAATCCAGCGAACACATTCACCTTTAATATTAGCCAGTTATTTAAAACGCAAATTAGTTTAAAAAATTAATAGATCGCAACTTAGTTCGGAAGCTTTGAAAAGAGTTTACCGCTTAGCACGCGACAAATGAATACTAATATTGGTATTTTATTGCTAATGATTTGGATCAGCGTCCAACCATAACGAATATTTGAATAGTACACACAAAACCGAAATATCAGTGTGGGTGTAACATGTCAACCACTTCAAAAGGATGCACGATTATCACATATATCTAATGGCGTTGTAAGCGATGAATGGATCACACGAATTTCTGGCAAAATAGACATTTTCCTACTTATAATTAAGTGACAGAGATTTGCGGACTAAAGCCATCGAAGTCGATAGCTTTCCTTCTGAATTTATCATTTTCAGTGGAGTAGATGTTTAAAATTATATGCAAAAACTAATTATTCTATCTTTAAGGCGGAATTAGACCTGAAAGTGTTAAAGTGCGCTTAACTACAAAGATTTTGACAAGCACTCCTAATAATTACTGTGAAATCAGTTTGCTCTTTGCCGCACAAAGTTTATCATCGCCATTAACCTCGTGATTCATGAAAAGCGAGAAGTGAATTAGGCTAACCGAGGCAGTCTAAACGAGGACTGGATGATTGTGCGAAACAAATGCATGCACTCCGCCGCACTTTAGGCTTCGCCACCGATTTTAGTGTGGCAAAAGTGTTGCTTTCCTAGACAATTCAGCTGTTTTAGAATCCGTTTCGTGCCTGAGAAAATTTTTCGATTACACAAAGCTTTCTATCACGACTCGTCAACATGTATTAGCTCTAGTACAGACGTAAGAGAATCGTTTAACACTGACTTCGGCATTTGACAAGTATATGTCATCGCATAAACTCTCCTTCATTTTTTATATGTTCCTCGTGTTGCGAAGTGTTTGCATCCGCTGTCTACGTGGCATACGCTTATCTAGTAAATCGTCAGATATTGCTAAATTGCTGGGATGAGAGTAAACGTGCAGTAATTGATTACTCCTCAATCCAAAACAAACGAGTACACATACACACAGGCATGACGTACGCTTATCTAGTGAGTCTTCAGAATTTGTTATTAATCACTTTAATTTCATTTCGATGAGTGTACACATGCAATAACATACACAAACAAATTGGACATACACTTACGTAGTGAAAAAACCCAGTTATGCTAAAGATATCTAACAACAAGTGTAAATGGGGCAGTTTAAACTAAATTTCCCACTTGACATATTGATGTCAAATTGTTTGTGTGATGTACTTTCCACTGAAAGACAGTTTAGCAACAAGAAGTCGAATTATATGGCATAATCAGGATGCAAACAACTCGTATCGCAACACAAGGAAAAGGTAACTAATGTATTCCCTGTCGTGCAACATATTTCTTTTGTCTGACAAAATATATTTTGGATGCAGCATTTGCTGAGTTCAACGCAAAATTTACAGCATTGAGACAGGTCTGAAGCTAAAAACATGAATAACGACCAGTATGGCTCAGTTTGATCCTGAACCTAAGATCATACTAAACGTCACTCTACTGCCAGGCAAAGATTCCGTCTAAAAAGTATCACTGTTGACGCAAAACTAATCGGCTTCTGTTCGTGTTTCCAGACGCATTAGCTTCACAACTGCTGCCCATAAAAGGCTGTGCAAACCACTGGAATCATCCGTCTATTTTACTCAGCATTAAGTACAAGATATACAAGTCAAGCATACTGTTAGTTACGATTTAAGCTACAGGAACTCGAGGTGACACATTATACCTTTCAGCGCCTTTACAACTTTTATTGTCAATTTTTTCGCTCGAACTAGTTCATGTCATTGACAACTGAACGTTGGGAGATATTAATGAATCAAGTTTAATAAACAGCCAGTTCTATACCGCCATTTTCTGACGTTACACCACCACTAAACACTGTTGTAGACGTCAGTTTCATTGGTGAGACACTGGTTGAGAAGGATAATTTTACATCCTATATGCCACCCGCCTAAGAAACTATGGTGGATAGTTAGAATCATTGGAGTGTTAGCTAGTCATCTCTTGGTCGGGTAAAATTATTCGCTATATCAGTCATTTGATAACTATACACCGTAATCTCACTAACCAAGACAATTGAATGGGCGAAAATATTTTGCAGCCTAGCCGAAAATAGGTTTCATCGAAGAGGCCTGCTCAATTTTACCTTATTGGTATCGGCTTCAACAGCGAAGGCAATTTGAACAGAATCCCTATTTTATTAATGAAACTATATCTTCTGCAAAATCGATGTCGACTAATCGACAGCATTGGAGATCTTCTACAGATTCATCCTGAACCCATGTTATGACATCCACGATAAAACTGAATAAAAAGTGAGAAATTGATCAAACATGTTGGACGCTAAGGCAAAAAGTAAAATTGTGCGAAAATTCATAATAGATCATGTTTCCGTAGAACCCGTATGTTTACAAAATTTGCATATAATCAAATTTTCTAAATAATATGCAATAAAAAGTGATTCACCGCGTCAGATGCACACTTGACGTCTCGAAAATCTGATATTGTTGGACGGCAATATAGATATAACTGTTAAATTGTTTTATGTAAATAATATTATCTATACAACCTCGACGTGGTCAGTATCCAGTTTGGCCTCTTATGCATTATTTCTCTATAGCGCAGAAAAAATGTAAAGTATACAAAGTGATACGGTGAAATCCGCAAGGAAGCTGTGTTGCTGATGTCGCCTTGCCCGAATGCTAACTTGGCCATAATGGTGCTGTGGAGAGGTTTAGTTTGCCTCATTTCTGTGAGTTATCCTGATAAATTTACTCATAGTAGCAAGGTTTTCCTTCTCTCTCTATCCCTCTCCCTCTCTCGTAAATCTCAATAATAATTTATCTAAATTCACTTATACACTTTTTTCACTCTTTATGGTTATATGGCAGTGAAACATTAGTCACTTGACTTTTGTGTGGCTGGAAATGATGAAATGATGATGAAAGTATACAAAGCGAATAACCTACAGAAATCTAATCTACGTAATTCAGTAATGTGACAGACTACTTCAAACAAAATCTACACACGGCCAGGTAATTTAAAAAGAAAAGCAATTCCACTTATCCAATAAAGCATGAAAAAATGAGCAAGTACGGTATAAACAATTTTGATATGCCTTAGTATTCTCTACCACTCTGGTAGTATTTTTACAAAAAACAACATAAATCTTCTTTATTGAAAACGATAAATAGAACTAATGTGAATTTGGTTTCAAACTTGTGATTGAGAGGCGAGGTCTTTGTCAATGGCATCCGAAATATCTTCCACAAACAAAATAACTGGAACTCAGAATGTGTTAGTAACAAAGCCGACCGAGTAATTAAGATAAATATAATCGTTTAGAAAATGAGAATATTAATTCTAGCATTAAGAACATCCCACAAGGAGAATGCAATAACTAGTTCTTCTACAACCCGCACATCAAATAAAAAATATGATAAATACGAATTATTTCAATTGCTATGCGCAATGAAGAATAATGCCGTATATTCAGATATAATCAAAATTTGTGTAAAATTTAATCCGAACACGATTACACACAATACTACCGGTAATAACTAATTTTAAATTGATACAGTACCAGCCATTTTGTAATTTTTTGGCCTTTAAAATGCATAACACCACGTATTTAAACTAAAATAAACGTTGACTGCGAGCTGGCGAACCTTTTCAAGTAAAATTTGCAAGATGAAGAAAAATATGAAACATACTGCATCTAACTAGTCGCACAACAGCGGAAATACCGTTAGTTATACTAATAATATTTCACAAAGATGGTCATGCTTCAGCAATCGGTTATATCCTCAGTCTCAACAGCATAAAGAACCAAAAATACGTTTTTGCACAAACCCCAGATTGAGTTATGTAAATATATATAGGAAGATTAAATAACGTGTCAATTGCAGCGGTAGATAGGCTCGTTTCCACAATTCATTTAGCTTCATATTTTACGTATACATTTGATAAAGTGCGCATGTTCAACTTTTCAAATAGAATATACAAAAGTATGAGGGTGCTTTTATAAACATCAATAATAAAGGCAACTGAAAAAAGTTTGCCGTCATTACACTTTCGAAAATTGTATATGATGATTCAACAATATAAAAGCTGAATCATGTCATTTCTAGATGAAAAACAGTGATTAAACATTGCCTACTAAAAGCTTGGTCCGGAAACACCAAGTAGAAATTTGAAATCATTCTCATTTTATTTAAAAGAATACTTTATAAATCATTTTACTTCATGGACGACAGAAATCCCACACTGGCTAATATATACTGCTGAGATCACATCTAAAGCTTTCTATTATGTAATTCAGCCTTCCAATTGCGTCTCATTTAAACATGTTTTAACAACGTATATACGCCTTCCAGTTTCCATATTATCTTATATTCCTAGCGTCTCTTCAGATGTTAAAAATATTATTTCATTTTCTAAAGTGAATATATCTACATTTCGCCTTTTTTACGAAGGCACTTTTGCACGGTTGAATAAACATGCAAATTAATTTTAGAATGATGCTTTCTTTATAATTTTAAGTGAACTATATATATATGTATATATATGGATTACTTTTTCCCTAGTTTATTACTTTGTATTCTAACCAATGTGAGTAAATTCAGAGCTTGTGAGGACAATACTGTAAACGTATACGTTGCATTGTAATTTTTAAAGACTAATTCATTATCGCCTATGTATACTTTACATATTTTTCCATTGCCAACTGTCCTTATATTGTAAAAATGCAATTACTTCACAACATTTGATAGATAATGTGAGTTGAGTCTAAATTATTAAATTCTATAATTAGACTGGCGCTTGCAAATAGACATTGACGATAACTACTGCAGTTGCACACAAAAAGTACATTTAAATATATTTAACCGAATGCCCGAGTTGCAAACGCACAGATTAATCATGCTTATTTAGTAAATTGTCAGTAATTGTTGAGACTAGCCAGTAAGCATAAATGAAGGTGTTGGAACGAAATGAACTTTTCTATTGTCGATTTTATAGTGCCATAAGCTTACTATTGACAGAGAATTAGAAGAATATGTTAAAAGAGGACGCAACAAACTTGTTTTGTGTAGCAAGGACCACGTGACACACCAAGCAAAATGTTTCCCTAAATAAATACAATACGATCATTCGTTAAATGTTTTAAACTGTCACACGCTTGTGCAAACACACCACTATCAACAGCTTCAAATACAACTCGGTATAGTCGTCAGAAGATTAGTCTTCGGTCTTTTAAATGACAGTGCAATGAAACTCTAACTATACCTACAATTATAAATAATAATGAAAATTAAATCCATCACGCGGATATTATCGGATTAGCATACAAAGCGAAAACATACTCATTAGGTTTCAAACAATGGAAAAACTGAGTCTAGAAATAATATTTAAAAAGCATTCTACCTATGGTATTGAGATATGCTGTACCCTATGTGGATAAGAAAATATACAAAAACATTCCCAAGGTATTAAATACGATTAACCTGAACACGCCTGCATAATAGCAAAAAAATCTCGGGCTAAGATTTTAGAAGACGCAAATGCACAAGTTTTAACCATATGATTTAACTAAGGCCATAGATAGTTTAGCTTGTTAATTACAAAAAACTAATCGCCGATAAATCTGTAAGCTTAGACTAAAGTAGCTATACAGGGAGTTTTTTTATACATTTCACATAACTAACCTCAAAGGATACCAAATGACAATTAGTACAAAATGAGGAGCAAGCAAATATCTTAATAGCACAGCGCGAGGTACATAAAGAAACGCAACATACGGCGAAATGCCAAGTACCTTCATAATTAAAACCAAATGAACATTATATTATATAACAAAACTGCACAATTAAGCTTATGCATTTAAAACCGTGATATAGTTTTTAATAAAATAAGATAAAAATTATATTATAAAATAGCAACATTCCTTATTTATTTTCATGAACATTACGTACATTTTCTTGACTATCAATAGAACTGCGTATTTTGAGCATTATTGAGTTTAAATCGTTGCTCATCACACTATAATTATTGAATGCAACATCGCAAGCACGCAACGGTCCTCTCCAGTTTGCCAGGAGACCGCTACAAATGTTCCGCTTAAAAATTAAAATGTTAACTAAAACAAAAGAATGTAATAACACTCATACAGGATAATTTTTTTGTAAAATTATGAAGAGGTAGTGAAAATGAAATAATTGAATGCTTGAAGGCGTATTGATATTTTAGAATTGTGTTACAGCTGTAAAATCGAGTTGAGTCATAATAACGCTCATATTTGATGATAGGCTGTAACGACACAAATCAATCGCCGACATATTGCGTAAATTAAATTCAAATTTATTTACGTTGCACCAATGAGAAAAAAGCAAATTGCCGTTTAACCACGTCTAACCACGTTTAACCAATAGTATGCAAGTACACATATTGCATGCTATTTAAGCACGGTAATTTACCATGCAAGTCAGTTGTGGCATTTGCCTTCTACCTGCTTCACGCGTGTGCGTTCTGTCGGCTGTCAATACGTGTGCGCTCTGTCGGCTGTCAATACCTACTCATCCTGTTGCGGGATACCGGAGAGACGAGCCAATTGAGTGCAGGACCTGCAGGACACCATCCACAACGCGATCACAGCTCAACCACGGGAGCAACAAATCAACCAGAGTCCACCCAAGGCTCTAGGACATCTTCAACGCTGAAGACTTCAAGAGAACGCATTACCCGGCCCTCTTAAGGGCCCCCATATCAGTAACTAATCTCTATTCAGAGCACCTTAACCGAGTTTGTAACGTCGTACGGCATTTACTTGAAGCCGGGGCGTTTACAAAATTGGCGACCGCGCCAGGATATTGATTATTTATCTGATTTTTTTTGGGTATAAATAAATTGACTTTCTTCTTCATTTGTTTGGGATAAATCGACTAACATTTGCGTTTTCTTTACCCTGATCCTGTTTTTTTTCTGGGAATTTTTGTTGGGTATATATTCGTGAATTTGTGGTGTTCGTCTTCCCTAAAGGAAAATTTCAAATTTTGGAAGCAGTGTGTTATTCTTGCTGTTGAAAATAATAATTCATTGGCACTAAAGGCCAACGGGGCCTCTTCGTCTTCCCTAAAGGAAAATTTCAAATTTTGGAAGCAGTGTGTTATTCTTGCTGTTGAAAATAATAATTCATTGGCACTAAAGGCCAACGGGGCCTCTGTTCGTCTTCCCTACGGGACAATTTCAATTTTTGGAAGGAGTGACGCTGTTCTGTGTTGAAATAATAATACATTGTCATCAAAGGCCATCGGGGCCTCTGTTCGTTTTTTCCTTTTGTACTGGACAATATCAAGCAACAGTGGAAGCTGTTTGTGGGACAATTTCAATTTTTGGAAGG